>NW_010586736.1:254408-268237 GCF_000705375.1 Tinamus guttatus
TTTTTTGGTAGACAGAGACTGTAAACAGAGTTTCATCAGTTAAGCCCAATATCTAAAAAGCCACAGACTGAATTTACTTCAAAGCAGGAGATGGGAGTGTAAGGCTACTTTCGTACAGATCAAATGATCTATTTAGGAGGAAGGGAAGCCCTCCACAAGTCCATTTCAAAAGGTCAAATAACTTTTCAGCTTCATAGTATGAACTCAGAAGGATTAGATACAATATAAAAAAGGATTCCAGGGTTTAATTTCTAGGATTGCAAAAAGAGGATCAAACATGCATTTGCAAAGTGTTATTCTTTGTAACATGCTTCTCATTATGCAAAGTATTGATGCAAAGTAACAATTAAAACATACATACGAGATCTCACATAAGAACTTTTTCAGACCATGACTGACATGAAGATTTAAACAGTTGTCTGTATAAAAGATGAAGCTGTTTTAAAATATTTAACCACCCACGTACCCATGTGATTGCCTACTTTCATGAAAGCGCATGTACTATTTCTGCTTTTGCACAGTGCTCTTTCAGGTCCCAACTGCATAAAGCCAAAAAGCAGTTCTTCAGAGGCACCTTGGAAATCACACTAAATCAAATTTAAAGCTTGACATTACACTGCAATAGAATTTGTGTGACACAGAACAGAATCACATCCTGCACAAAAAAGGGCTGTATCACTGAGATCTGGAAAACAGTTGCTTTCTAATACAGTATTACATGCACCTAACTCTATGTGATGAATATTAGCCCTCCTGAATGGCTGGAATTAAATCAAAGGAGGCTGCAAAGGTGGAACCCCAGCAGGAAACAAGGCAATAAGAAAGATAAGGCTCCGAGAGAAAACAATGGAGCCAGGGGAGCACTTCCAAGCAGGGAATACCCTCCGCCTGGCTCCTAGTAGAGTGGCAAAATGTACCTTTCCCAGGCTACAGAATGCTGGAACTGAGTGATAAGATGGTGCCCAAACCATCTTTGTAAAAACACGCGAGGAACAGGGATGCCCACTGCAAGGGAGCCTGCTGCCACGAAACAGGCTGCTGCTTGGACACAGAAAGAATTAAAGAAAGGGAGGGATACATATGAGATCTGCCAAGAAAAAGTTAAAAGGTTTAACAGTTGAGCATGTTGGCCATATAAATTTGCTTACTTGTTTTTGTCTAGGCTTTATAACTTTGAAGGGGAAAAAAAGTCTGTGATTCTTTGTTTGACTACACTGATTTGGGACCACGGCTGCACGTACGTTCACACTACTGGAATCGGAGAGACTGATGTCCAGGAAAGCACTCAGGATATGGACCTAGTGGTGCCTTCAAAGTGACCTACTGAAAGCCAGAAACAGTTCATCCCATATCTGTTGCATACATTGAATTCCTTGCAGGGGATTGTTAGGGGCCAAAGAAAGCCAAGCGAAGGCTCCTTTACTTTTCACTGTGTCACTGTGTTCTCAACTGCAACAGAAAAGCATTTTTCCAGTTGTTTTAAATTCCATTAATGTCCTGAAACCTTTTTTTTTTTTTGTAGCTATAATGCAAACATCATTTTGCATGCACGGCAACCATAAATTTCAGCTCAAGTTAAGTAAATGTTATACTGCATTAATGGCTATTTTGAGAAGGAAAGGGGAATACATAAACCCCAAAAGATAAAAATGACTGAAGTGAGACTGCCTGATAATCTGCATTAGTCTTTTTGAAGTGATGATAATACTATAGTAAATATATTATAGTTTATATGTATTCTTTAGAGTATAAGACATGAGTAGTTAAAAATTCTTTTTAAAAATTGAGTTTAGCTCTGTACTACAGAAAGCTAAAATGAATACATAAATTTAACCTAGGACCCACCAATCAGCAATTCTTCAACTTGTAGAAGGAAAAAGACCCTAAAAGCAAACAACCTTCATTCCCTTTTACTTTAGCTAAGAAATAAAATAAAATAAATAAAAGGTAAGAGAAGCAGGAAAAAATAAGAATCATTTAATAATAATCTGAAAAAATACAAGGTAAGAGGTTTAAGAAAAAAAGTATAACTACAGCAGTACTTCTAGATATGAAACAAATACTTCCTTTTCAGGTCATGAAATAGATTTTTTTTTCTCATTTCATACACACAACATAGAACTTAAAACACTTGCTAGATGCAAAAATCAGCTTAAATGATTCACACTCACAGCTACAGCATGGAGAAGATGTGCCTCTCTGAGGGAAGAGTTAAAATGTGCACAATAGCACTTCAGCAGATAAATGGTTTCAGGGCCCCAAGCAGTGGATTTACTAGGCAACCCTCATCTGTCTTGCCTTGGAAGAACTGGGCTATTTCATAGCCTCCTTCCCAGGAAACTTCTTTTTTTCCGAATTTCTTCACTTTAGCAGTTTTAAAAGACTTCCCTTTATATATTTAACTAATTTATTAAATCTTGCTGTTGAAAATCAAAAGACGATCTCTAGAAATATGTATTATTTGCATTTTTGTTCCTGATTTATGAATATTTGATAGTCCTTCCTATCTTTGAGAAGATTAATTTCTTCAGAAATTCATAGCCTTTTTCATTAAAAAATGCAACAAGAATTGTCCCCAAAATTTACCTATACATTTTTAGGTGTTATGTGTGATCTGACTAACAGTGATCTGAGGAGGTATGCAGGGAGGTGTGTATATGCCTGTCCTCCCCACTAAAAAATCTAACATAAAGATCATATAAGTAAGTTGTGAATACAAGTAAGTTCTTAGTCACTTGTAACACTCTACAGTCTACATAGTCCATGAGTTTATCTTTTTTATGTATAGGATTACAGAAATTATTTTATATGATACATAAAAGATCCTGGAGAGGACCTCATGTTCAGAGAAGTGAGATATATATTCACTGATGACATATAATTGGTCATAAGATTATACACAACATATAGCTTCATCCTGTTCAAAGCAATTTACCTCTAGATAGATTCAAAGGCATTTTGGAATTTATTTTTAATAACTGCAATTTCTATGTGGACTTTTTATTTTTACATTTTGTAACTCAACACTTACGTTTGCTGTATGCAACTGCTTCTGTTTTTAACATACACTCAATTAGTTCTTTTAACTTTGCCAGTAGGTATTTTTTGCTATTGAAACCTGGGACTCCATACTGCTGCCCTTTGAGACCTGCTTTGTTATTAAGGCTCCGACAGGTTTTTCTTCCCTTTATTTCATTCAATGCTTCAGAGAGCCTTTCATCAAAACCTTCTATTCTCTCCCTTACATATTGTAAAGGCATTAGAATAACCACTCTGGGTCACACTATAGAAGTCCAGTCAGCTCGGTAGCCAATTTCCAATGATGGCCAAAAAACCTACTGTTCATGTGGCATGCTTTATAATGAAAAAAAAAGAAACGTCCCAAAGATAAAAGTTTAATAATCATCATACCCCCAAAAAAATATATTTCTGACATAAAATTTACTTTATGGCACCGAGTATTTGATAAATGCAAGCAATTAAAAACAGAGAGTTCTTATTAAATCCTGTCTCCAACCACACATAGCCAGTGCCACTATATATAATGTTACTCGTTAAAAATCATTAATGATATACTGCTCTAGTTACACAGCAGAACAATTGTGTTTATTCATCTTTCTAAATGAACATCTTCCTTGAACATCAGCTGTTACAACTATATTTAGAATACCAAGGTACCAATGGAAACGTTTATTGAATAGGCAAAATAAAGACATTTTAGAAATGTTAGATCAAAAAGCATTGTTAATATGCATGACTTATGCAGTGCACTGACTAACATTTTGACTGCTTAAAATTAAATCTGTACAAGTTAATAATAAACTAATTTATGAGCCTAGTTCTTAGGTATATGCAATGTTCTTTTTATGGGATATCGCCTTTTATGGATTTATTTCTTATTTTACCAAAATATGGGTAAAATAAAACCAAACGTATCCTTTATTTGCACAACATTCATCTGCTAAATTAAAATTGACAACATACAGGTGAAACTGAAACTCTATGTATCCTGTTGCTGGTTACCACTGATTTTCCAAACAGATTTTTCCATGAGAAACTATCAGTTTAGGAAAGATATAATTTATCTAGTTAAATTTTAACTTGTTTTATTGATAACTCAATGAATTAATCAAAGCAAAATGACCATTCAGTCCACTTTACTATTATCAAGACTTTGTGATTCCCACTGCAAAGACTAGACCTCTCTCCTCTCTATAAATTGACCACCACATACTATAATGTTTAAGAATTTATAATAATCACAGAATTACAGAATCACAGAATGGTTAAGGTTGGAAGGGACCTATGATCTAGTAAAATGCATTAGTTCTACTTGGCACACTATAACCAGGCTGTCTTAAAACTACAATGTTCCCTTTTAAAAAGTAAACATTGCCCTTAACAATGTTAACACAAATCATTCAGGACATTGATTCAAGTCGACAAAAGTTGTCCACTCTTAGCCAGTGGATCCCTCGCTTATTTGCCCCATTGGTGGAAATGAGGAACATTTTCATTTGAAAATGAAGATGATTAGCGATTTGAATAAAAAGGTGCTATAAAAACACAAAAAAAAAGAAAAATCAGGACGTTGGTATTTAAATTCAACTCTGAAAATAATTAATGCATATTTCTGCCATTAATATTTTCATATCCAACACTTTATCTTAAAATAGAAACAACATCACTGTTTTATCTCTTCAGGTTATTGTGAGGATAAATGCATAGGCCCTCAGATATTCTAATGCTGAATAATTTAGAAAAGTGAACATAGAAAATTAAGAAACTTTTACTGGTCAGGTTTCACAAAGTTACATAGACTTTGTGATAGAATTAAAAAAAAAACCACAAGACAGGGGCTCTCCACAAAGAACAATGAAGATAAAGTACAAAATAGTGTTCCCTATACATGGAAATTTATCCATCCCCCTGCAAAATGAGGGCAAGATCCTATACACAAATTGGCAGTTATACAACTGAAGACGATCAAATCAGGTATGTAGGACCAAAATTAAGTACATAAAGTAATAGTAATTTAACTCTTTCCAAAGCTGGAATGTCAATGTCCAGCAGGTATTTATTAATGCATTTTTGTCGTTTGGAATTTTAAGTAAACTGTCAGGTGAAGGAAATACAAAGACAATGAAAATATTCACCCTTGTGAAAATAGTTCAGAAACCGCAGTCTGTATAGAACAAACAAAATCCTCTTTTCTTCACCACTAAGATCTTCAAGTACTGCACTTTAATATTCCAACTGTAACAATTATACTACTTTTATTCATGCTGCAGCTATTGCATTAAGCTAACAGAGAATTTGGGATTCTTTTCCCAATCACCCCAATTTCTGATCTCTGCTGGAAATGAACTTCAGTTATTGCAGAGAAAATTGCACACCGATTTTCAACTGAAATCAGTAGAAATCTACTTTCACCCACAGGGACACAGCCTCTGACTTAGTATGTAGCATTGTGACAGGTACGTTATTATGAATTCTTTTGAAAGAAAAGAATAGGTTTACTTCTCTTGCAGGAAGTATTGGGCAGGGTTTCCTTTCCCCTTTCATGCCTTTGAAAGTAATTAGTAGTTAGTTTTCCTCTCTTCATATGTTGTATATATATATATGGATATATATATAAGATTTGATTCCCATCAAGGTGAAACACACCACACCACCATCTCATAGTAAATCCTTCTCTACAAAACAGCTTAATTGTATGAAATGAGTACCTGCCTTCCAGAGTGAACTGCCAAGCAAGAGTTAGGGAAAAGACTATACTTGCTCAGTATTTGCAAAAGCTACTAATTTGAAAAGTCTGTAAAAGCCACTGTAAAAATAAGGAAAAAATGCAAACTAAGCCCTTATCTCCCTTTCATACTGTAAACTTTCACACACACATTTAGAGCAGTGCCTAAGCCTTTGAAGTTTTGTAGTAAAGACTCTGAACTATGCTTTCTCCATTTCATCACTTTAAACTTGAAATCCATTCAAACCAGAAAAAATGGCTTCATTAAGGACTATCAACATCCTGTGCTTCCAAAGCCTTACACAAGTGTATTCTGCTGTGTGAAATGTGTTGAAATTTCTCATGATTCTACAGGTCAAAAAGTTGTTAGCGACCCTTGCCAACTTTTGGAGGTTTTTTATGGTTTGAAGTTGAAACTGAACAGTCACCAGATACCTGATGCTATCCTGAGTACATCTGAAGCAGATAAAAGACAAAGGAAACTTTCAGAAAATGTCACTGTGAGCTATGAACACTTAGCTAGGCAACTTATCTTTGGTATGAGTTTGGGTGAGGTATAAAGCCATTCCTTCTACCTTCTGTGAGTGTCAGCATAGATCTTGTTATAGAAAGCTGACAGATTGTACCCCTCAGGATGGTGGGAATGAGAAATGCCAGCATAATCAGTCAGAAGAGACTGTAATGACATTCTCAGACTTGTCATATGATCTTAACAGCTTTACGTGTTTGATGCTGCTGAACATCACGTTGCTGCTTTGCAGATTTTTGAGAACTACTGGATCTGTAGCACTCTTGCTTGAATGTGGGTAAGGCCAGCCTTAATATTTCCTGAGATATTCAAAGATATACAGAGTTATCTTAGCAATACTGAACTCAAAAAGACCATGTGGAACTTGCAGTTCTCTTCTCTGTTTAAACAGATTTTCTCATCTCTGGGCAAAAAAAAAAAAAAAAATCTTTTCAGAAATAAAATGTCAGATTCTCCACATTTTTTTTGATACAGTGAAACAAGGATCAAAGCCAAATTTTGAGGAGGTACCTGCAATATGAGTATCTTGATTAGAGTGGAATTTTGAAATCACTTTATCAACTAATTTAAGGTCATCTTTATGTGACGTCTTCTTTAGGGAGATCTGTAGTAGTGCTCAAATCCTTTCACACTCTTCTACTTGAGGAACCAGCCATTAGGGAAAAAAAAAGAAAAGAAAAAAAAACTATTTCCATGAGGTTATTGTATTGCTGACTATCCTCAAGTGTACAGAAATGGGCGTGTGGTAACTTGCTTGGGCTGAGCATGAAAGATGTGTAGGACAAAGTCACAAGGTTCTTTACATAGTAATGGACTTTTTTTTTTTCTGGCCTACAGTATATGGTCCTAACAAAATGAGATTATTGAGTTGTAACTTGATTAACATACTGTTCTGTTCTGTACAGTGAGGTTCTCTTGTACATCTGCAGCATTGTACATACATGTTATTAAATGTTATGCACACATACACTACTAGAAAATTTTCTATTGAGACTCCTGCCATGTGAAAAGTATTAGAACTATCAAGTCAGTTCCATTTCGGGGCCAGAATGGTGAAGTGGAAAAAGGCTAACATGCAGAAATAGCAGGAGTTAAATTCTGAAGGAAGGTACCATGCTATAGTATAGGAGAATATACATAAACAAGACCTCAAAGTATGATTTTTCACATTTTAAAACAATAAAATAGACACGCAGGGGAAGTCTTTGGTTTCCAGAAGGCTTTGCTGGGGAAAAAAAAAAAAACTAGCTTGTGCAACAAGAACAACCTGTTCCCTCCTCTGAAGCAACAAGGCGGAGGGGGGGAACCTGAAGAGATATCCTTGCTGTCATTCCCTGCCACCAATAGCAAAAATATCTTAAAATTATCCATAAAGAAAGATTAAAAGCATTAAAGTCCAATTTAAAAGTCCAGTTACTCAAAATAATACAAAGTTAGCTTACGAAATCCCTTCCTTTCTTCCCTCCCTCCCTTCTTTTTTTCTTTCCTTAATTACATTTATAAATAATAGCGCTCTTACACTCTGAGAGTCTTACAGCTCACCAGCATGGTGAGGACAGGACAGTATATGAGCCTCAAAGATGACTGGAAAAGGGGATAACACAGGAAATAGTTGTGCTGAGAAGATAACTTGCTCAGGGCAGAATGGAAAAATAATGCAGAACAGAAAGCAAAAGCAAGGACAACTGGTTACCCAAGAATGCTGAGAGTTTCCTGCCATCCCTGCAAGAGAGTGACTGGATGTCAGATTGTACCGACTACTTCCAGCCCCAGAAAAGAATTGGGTAAAGCCACTGGACTTGGGGAAGGAGCAGGAAGCAGCCCGCTCTTCTGAAACCAGTATCATTAAGGCAGCATCAAAACAGTTTTGTGAGCTGCCAGCAACTACAGCCATTTGTTACATGCCAGCACAAAAGATACAGACTGCCACCATCTCATTCCTCACAGTCCTGTGTTGCAGGGAGACAACACTCTGCTTTCTTGCTATTTAGTCACACAGTGAGTTAACAAAATCTGCGGAAGGGCTACTACCCAGCTCCCCAAATGTCCCTCTGCTGCTCTTGTCTTTTCTCTTTGCAAGTCATTACCAACTCAGCCTAGTGATCTAGACTTAACTGCACGTGACCTGCTCCGAGTGACAAGTCTTGAGCGGGGCGGTTAGACTAGATCATCTAGAGAAGAGATCCCTTCCAACCTTAGCCATTCAGTAATTCCATGTGTTTGTTTGTTAGTTTGTTTTGGCTGATTGGTTTTGGTTTTTTGCATTTTTTTGGAGCGGGTGTTTCTCTGAGTAAAGTGCATATAGTATGAGTTTTGCATAGATTCCAAAAATGCAAAGTATGCAGTACATAACCTTATAATTATCTGCTGAATTAAAGTAAATATGACGATATTTATTCTGAATGGACAAAAGCTTTGAATTCATCTCAGCTGGAACAAGAGAAAACAGGTACATTTCCATTTCTGGTATTTTCTGGTGCAATTAGCTGTGACACACATTCAATGTGCCCGCTTCACTTTTATTAGCTCCTTCGTTCAGTTCTAGAGTCTGCTGCACTCCTGTCTCCTACAGGTAACAGATATTAAATTCGTATAGCAGTCTGTTAGGATTTAGTATTATTCATCTGAAGAACACCTGTTAGTGCTAGTGAAAAACACCTGTTAGCTCTGTTAGTCAGTGCCTAGTTCTGTGTTTGCATCGTAACACAGTACAGATGTAAATGCTAAGAAAATTATCTCAAAATTCAGTAAAATTCCACACTGCAAGTTAGACAACTAAAGTATGATAAAAAAAAAAAAAACTGACACTCAAGCACTACTCTACTGCTAAAGCAGTATGTCTGTGATTTGCTTTTAGTCTTCCTCTAACAGCAGGAACCCTGCATATTAAATTAGTTTGGCAAAACATGTTAGAAAAAAAATAAATGCAACTAAGAGATTGACACAAAGAGCATAAAACCATTCCAGGTAAAATGTCAATATTTAACATTTAAAAATAGATTTAAAAATAACTCCAAAACACAGCCACATTTTATTTTATCTTAGTCTATGTTTATGAGCACACAATTCTGTTTGTGCCATTGGAAGCAGAATATGGGAAGCAGAATCACAGTCAGTTTTATTTTTCTCTGTATTTAATACACATTCAGCCTTCCTCCTTACTTGCAATGCATTATTTTTTCGGTTTAAAGAAAAGGGTAGAAGGACAGTATGTTTACGCATCTATCAGAAGCTTTAAAGATTTTTAGGACTGTACTCATTAATATGTTCACTGAGGAAGATTGTTTCTATCCCATAACAAGTCAAAATAAGATGTATCATTTTAGTATTGAAAGAAGCAAAATAGAGTAATGCAAAATATCTATAATGAACTTTGAATGAGCTTTCTCATTTCTCTGTGACAGCCGCATAAATTTGGCTATGCCAGAAGCACACTGCCCTCTGCAGGTTGATTTAGTACAGTACTCCATGCAACACTTCCTTCCTTCTTGCCTGAAGCATAAGGTACCTCTTATATTCTGGAATTGTGGAAAGCTTTAAAACTATGTATTTATTGTATTTCTACCAAATATTATTTTTCCTAATGTTTTCAGAACAAATGTAATGGTTTTTAGGATCCAAATATAGAGTAGATACATAGATTTATAAAAAAGAAAATTGCATCAAATGGCATAAAAAATAATAGATTAAATGTGAAAAGAAACAGCCCTGATGGACTTGTTTAAATAACTTATTGTTCTTTAGAATTTATTCTTTGCTGTTAGGATACTCAATTTTAATAGCTAGATTCGTTAATTTTCATTATACATTTCAGGCAGAAAGAAGATCAGACAACAAGAAGTTTGCATTAAAAATAGACATGCTAATCTTCTATTTTCATAGATCTGTAAAATTTTAAGGGAATATTCTATCTCAACTCTTTTAGCTATTGAAAAATAGAACATGAAATTCCTTAAAATGAGGAACTGTGAAAATGCTGCCTTTTTCTTTTTCCTTTCTTAGGTAAGACAAAGCTCCTTATCCATCTTCCCTAAAATTAGAGTAAATATTGTCTAGTCTTTCTCGTAGCTATTTTAGACTTTTAATCTTCAGATGAAACATTTTCTATGCAGCTATTTTCATTTCCATTTCCTAAACTACCCCTAGTACAATAGCATTTCACATATTTTTTTTTTCATTTGTGTGTGTGTGTGTACATGTCTGTGTGTGCATGTGTGTCTGCATATGTGCAAAGAAAAGCACAGGGGAATTTAATGTTGGCAGAGTATTAGGAAAGTTAAAATTTCAGGCAGGGTTAAAGTTAATAAAAACCAGATAAATTTTAATGGCTACAAAGGCCAGGATCTTGAGTTTTGCAATGAAATTCATATTGATGCCTAAGCCAACACAACTGATGAAAGATACATAGTTTGGCACTGGTATTAACATGGACAAGTGGATTAAGGGATCTGTCTTTGCCAGTATGGCAGCCTTCATATTCTGCAGCCTGACATCCACTGTAATACCACTTAATATTCAAAAACCACCTTAAATAATCCCAGAGGGCCTCCCAGGAAAAACCACCACATCTAGTCTTTGGTTGGGTCCTGAAAAATACCTGAGTGCAAGAATTGTATATCTACTGCAAAAACCTACACTTGTGTCATTTGCCTTCTATTTTTTTTCCTCTTTGATCCCCTTTCTTCCTCTTCCTCCTTTCTTTCCTGTCTCCTAACAGACAAGGGGTACATTCCTATGAGATTATGACTACAATGGAAACTATCAATAATGACACAAATAGCTTGAATTTTGGCAAAACACAGCCAGATCCTGGAGTAGCTCAGAAGGCCATCTGTTTTACCTGAGGTTTTTCTACAATATGGTTATGACAGAAAAATTCAAAGAACTGCAATTAAGAACTTCATTTGCCATTCTTTCATTTTGTGCATTCTTGCCCTGTTTCTCTTCAAGGACGGAAGGAGCATCACCTCCTCCTCCAGATCTCTTTTTGCAACCCGTTTCAATTTCTTCCACCTTTGATACGATCTACATAACTCTCAAACATGGAAATTCCTGCCATCAAAACTCTCCTGTTATGCTCTGTTTCAACCAGTTAGGAAACCAAAACCTCTTGAGCTAATAACATGATGCTGAACTGCAGGGAGGGGTGGATGCTGCCTGCTGTTCACTGGGCAGCCTGCAGGCCCCATGAATATTTCACAAATATTTGCTGCAATGCATTTCACTCTTTTCACCGATACCACACAACGAACTCTCTGTAACAGCCACCAGCTTTCAAATATAAAGTAGATGAGCACATAAATAGTCTGAATTCTTAACAAATGGTATTTCACTTTCTTTGCCTTGTTTTTACTTCCGTCGCCCCACTTCAGGAATATCTTCCATTTCTAGAATGCCTACCTTAGTCATGGTAGATTTTCTGTCAGCTTTTTGAAGAAGAATACAGAATGTACTTACCTAGAAAACAGAGCATTAAGAAATTAGTTATTAGAGCAGTAAGCCTACATTTATTAGGCATGCATCGCATCACGATCACATGCAATTATTTGCAGAATCAGCAAAGGAATTTTTTTTGCCATAAAAGAAAAATTTACTGTCACGCATAAAATTTACTGTCACTAAGTCAGCACATAAATATACATATCAAATGACATTTCATTTCTTTGATACTCAAAGTTATTTGCAATTTCTGTTATGAGTCTTTTTTCTTACAAAAACAATTCATTAACAAATAATTTACACTACTTAATTTTTGACAAAATCTGCATTTAACTTTCTGTGTACAATCTCATATAAATTTTAACTTTTATTCTAAATCACAAACTTAACCTAACATATATTTTGGTTCATTTGAGTTTAAAATTAGTTTTAGTTTAGTTTTATTGAATTAATAGGGCAAGAGGAAACAAGAATGCCCTGCATTTAAAATAGATCACTAGGAGTACTACCAATGCTGTGGGTAGTACTCTCTTTCTTTCTGCTAACAATTCCTGCTAACAATGAAGAGTAAAGAATTAGTGGTTTAGAAAATATTTTCCTTTGTGGTCTGAAGAAATATATTATTTCACCTCCAATTATATATATAGGAAGGTTTCTGGCCAAAATACAAAAATGAACAAACAAACAAACAAAAAAATACAGAATAAATAACAACAAAATAAACGCAAAAAATACACAGAACACAGCCTATTTTATAGCACTACCAATTTTCCAATCTATTACATTTTTGTGGCAATGCCATAAAGAATATGAGATCACTCAAGAAGTGATGTTTAAGAGCCTCATGAGCAAAACAAGGCTATACAACTGGATCCTGACACTCAGTAGATGTCATTGTCACTGTAAAACAGCTCTCTGCTTTTCAGCATTTTTATGGCTTGCTTTTGATGATCTATTCCTCAATGAAAACAAATCACCCTTTGGCGTTGTGGAATAGCCTAACATCTGTAGTATTCACTACTTGCTTCGTCCTGGTACTTTGCTACTCAGCTACACACAGTTAGACTCACAGCATACATCAATCCAAGCATTAACAAATGGCACATGTAGAACTGGAAAAACAGCCAGAGTGGAAAAGTTACTTCTATACCCATGAATAGGATTTAAACTTAGTTTCCCAAATCCATCTTTCTATTCAAGCGAAAAAAAAATAACCTAAACCAGTAACAACCTTGGATGAAATCGAGGCCATATTGATGCAAACTGAATTTTAACTACTGACTTTAAAGAAATAAAGACACTGCTCAGATTCTCAGAATTGATGAGCTCCCTATGCATTGTACTGACAATCAAGAATTGTGATACGTACTACTATAAATAAATAAATAGCTTCAAATGTGAGATAGACTAAAAGATGAAGGGAAGGAAAACGAATCATTATGTACATCTTTTTTTTTTCTTTTTTTAATATTAGCTTCTCTGTGGCTGAATTTGTGTTTCATATTAATGTCAAATCACCGTTTAAAATCACTCTGATAGCATGGTGATAAATCTGCATGTCAAAATCATCTTCTATTAAAAATGCCATATAATTCCCATACTTTCAGTTTTTCCTAATAATTTAGAAAGGGAAAATTAATAATGCAACTCAAATAGAAAAGCATAATGGAAAAGAACCATTATTACAGTGCAGTTTTCTGCAGAAACAGGCTGAAGATTCCCTTAGATGTCTGAAGAATTGAATGTTATTCATTAAAGATCTCAGTACAAGGAGACTATTAATATTTATAATCAGAAGCTAACTACTGACACTTTCATGTTTTACATCTGTAGGTTGAATTATATTTTCACTCTTTTTCAAAACAAGTTTCTAAGATACCTCTTTTGCTGTCATAATAGTTATTATGTAGTCCTTATGGGATGGCAGAAATGAGGAGATTATAAGAAAATAGTTGTGACAACTATCAGAAGGAGTATTTTTATATTTAGGAAAAAGAACACTCAACAGTTAGGAAAAAAAAATCTTGATTTTAAACTTTTCTGTTTTAACCTTTTAAAATACCATAGAAATACATGTCTTGCTAGTGTAGAATCACAGAATCACAGAATGCTAAA
>NW_010586739.1:3726-21624 GCF_000705375.1 Tinamus guttatus
GTTCCCTCGGCCAGCACCGAAACGGCCCCGCGCAGGGACCGGTCCTTTCCCTCGGTCAGCACCAAAATGGCCCCGCGCAGGGACCGGCTCCTTCCATTCCCACACACGCAGGGGATCTCCCCTTTGAAGGCAGCCGGCAGTTGTAATTGGGAGCAGGTTAAAAAAACACTAACTGTGAGACATCTCAGAATGGGCAGCGCGGCCATGAGCGTGTTTGCTGCCTTTTTTGTTTGGTCTTCATTTGTCTGCAGGAATTGAGGTCACGGAATCACAGTTTGGGGCAAGAGCACACTTTGTCTGTCCTGGCATATTTCTTTCTTTATATATATATATATAAATGTTTTTTTCTCTTGTGCTGCTTACAGTAATGTTTTTGCGGTCTCTTGATCTTCCCAAGCTTCAGCTCGGAGCAGGTCACAATATCTCCACTTGACAGGCAGTTAAGGCCCTTGCTCCAGCCCTTTTACTATCCACCCAAGTCTCAGCAATACCTTGGCACAATGCACACAGCACAACACCCTGTTACTGCCGTCTCTAATTCTCCTGTGGTGCCCAACACACTGTGTTTACCCTTGGCATGCAGTAGTTCTAGCAGGACTATGATAAAGAAGGCAATTCTTTTGTACTTTCGGTAAATACCTTCCTTAAAATGCAGGCTCAAGCTGCATTTAACCATGCTAACAGGAAGATCATCATGCTATTATTGCATGTAGAAAGCAAGATAAGAGGATAATGGCAAAGTCAATGGACAACATATATGAGTGCAGGTATTTATCTGAAATAAACAGCAAGAGCAGGGGTTGGAAATACTGCTAATATCTTTCCTTTTTAAAATGGTGTGGCTCTCTGCTTTTTACAAGTGGGAGTCAGAGAGTAAAGGCTGAACATTAGTGCTCTAAGGACGTGCCTGTAGAATTTACATGCAATATCTTGTGAGGGAGAATCAGAGCCGTTTTTCAGGGGTTTAAGCATGGAGCAGGCAGTAGCATTTGAATCAGAAACTTTGCTAGCTTTCTCTCCATTCCCTTTCCATTCCATCAGTTTGTCCCCAAAGAGATGTATAAATGAAAGCTGTGTTTTTGTAAATAGGAAAAGTCAGTTGATCATGTAGGATTTCAGTCTGCTTTTGCATTCTGAGGTCTCTAATGTCAAGTTGTCTGTAATTTGTACTGAACCAGAAGCAAAATACTGCTGTGCTGTCACTGGAGTGTCAATGACTTCTCTGCAGAACTGAATCTCTGTGACATTTACACATCCTAAGGACCTGTCTGAGCTTTGCATTCCACTGAGATGATGCAGGAATAACAGTTTCTTGAGGCTTCAAATTGAAGCTCTTCTGGCATTTTGCAGCTACGGCAAGGAATAGAAACGATAACTTGTAACTGACCTTCTGTTCTGTTTCTTGGGAAAATACATGCTTCTGATATACGTATAGGGTTTAAAGGACTGCAGGCTTCCTAGAATTACATACGTTATTGTAGAATTAAAATAGATTCATTTTTGGTGAGTGCATTTTCGCTAGCTATTTGAAGAAAATAAGGGTGTATAATTTCTAAAGAGGCAACTCTGAGGTCCAGTTTTCTATGAGAAGAACCATGAGAAACCACCCGAACACATCACTTCTTCTTTGTTAGCAAGGTACAAATAAACACAATCTTTAAAAAAACAGAATGCAAAGGAAGTCAGCCACAACTTTCACCAAGAAATTCTCCTAAGAAATCCTGGTAAAATTCACTGAGAATGGAACTGCATGGATTTGTTGAATGAAAACAAAAGACCCTTCTAGCTTGCTTATCTCGTGGAAAAGAATGCCACCAAATAAACAAAAGCTTCAATAAATACCTTTTTATTTTATTGTTAGCATAGAAATACATGCTGTCCACATGGCATTGCTGAGGTGATGAAGACTTCTTCTCACCATCAATTCTTATAGTTATACCTGCTCAAAGTGCTCCCCCATCACAGTCCATCTTGATCCCTCGCCATTCAATGAAGTTGCAGTCATTTACAGTACTTATGTATTGCAATAGTTTCTATGACAACAGATGATGATGTTAAGAATTTTGAGTTGGGTCTGTGAATAGGGAGATAAAGGCACTGAATTGCAGGGGGAAAGCTTTTCTTCCGAGCATTTCACTTAAATATCTGAGCTATTAATATTTACCAGCAAATGATTACAATTGTATGAAAAGCAAATATTGTCAAACTTAGTTTTATAGAAGCAAACGTTGTCCCCCAAATCTTTTCTGCACCAAATTTGATTAGTTTCTGGGCTTCCCGTCTGAAGAGACAGGGCTCTGCTGTCACTTTGCTTTGACTTGTGCAGATTTGAGCTGATTTTTCTTTGCTTGACTTGAGCTGATTCCTACCAGGTGAATGACTGGCCCTTTCCAGCTCTTTTAGAGAAAGGTATGAATGCTAAAAGCCTCAGAAGCCTCACTTTATATGTGATTGAGATCAACTTAATATTGCTTCCAAAACCTCTCAGACACAAAAACACTAAGCAGCTTAGGGATGATAGCCTAAAAACCTTGGGATTAGAACTCCTTCATCTGCAGAAAAACTTCCTACAGAGAGCTGGGAAAACCACTCTTCTTTTCCAATTCCAGCCTGGTCTCCCCTCTGCAAGACATTCCTAACAGGAGACCCCCTCCAGTCTCCCCTTTCCTACCATTAATTCACTTCCACTCCTGCCTGCTTTATCTCAACATAAAACTGCCTTGCAGCTTGTCAGGGTTGGGATTGTCCTGTTGCCTTCAGGCAGTGCCTAAAACAAAGGCACTGGACCTTCAGCAAGTGCCCAGTATCTGATACTATGATATAAATAACCCATACCAGAAAACGTCTTCCCGAGGGGTGCGTAAATGCAGGGATTGCAATCGGATATCTGCTGCTCAAGCCTAGGTTGTGTAATTAATTCACTGGTATTTGGACGTGGAGAATGAAAGCTGCATACCTAGCGTGATCCAAAAAGGCCATTAGAAGCCCATACTTAAGAAAATTTAAGGTTCCTGCCAATACCAAAGGCAGCGGCACATAGGGAGTGAGGAGAGCACTGTGGTTGGATTTACGGTTTGGACTCGTTGATCTCAAAGATCTTTTCCAACCATAATGGTTCTATGATTCTATGGTTTCGTGGCCAGATTTTTGGCAGTCAGGAACCAATAACGCTATAGCCTGCCAGGGCTAGTGACAACCTCCGAGGTGCTCCGCTCCCGCATTTCCCCTCGTAGTCAACCCCCTTGGAAGCAGATATGCGGAAAAAAATGCCCTGCTCTGGCTCGGAAAAGAGCAGAGCAACTCGGATACAAGGTGACGGAGGTAGAAGAAAGCAGGGACAACGCTGGGGACTATATATAATTCTTGGGAGGGGACCACGTGATTCCTTGCATCAGACCCCCCTTTTCTGAAGGCAGAAATCCCAGGCCCTTATTCCACAAAATATGTCTCACCTTGGTGCAAAAAACTTTAATCTAGGATAGATTTAGCCTCTGAGTGTACCCAGCATTGGCATGTTTTATAACCCGGAGTGGATCTGAAGGCAGAAATCCCAGGCCCTTATTTTCTTCAGCTCCGCAGTCACATTGCTTCTCTGGCCTCCTGCTCTGCTTAGGCGTAGGACAAAACTTACTGACAGCAGAATTTTTATGAAAGCAAATCTAGACAAGTCCAATTTTGTTATGGGCTAATCGAAGCTAAAGCATGTGCCAGTTTTGGTAACCTTCTCAAGCCTGCACTTTGTTTTCCACTAAATGTCAGCTCTGATGGACTAGCCTGCTCATCTGAAAGGGCAGGTTTTTGCTTCAATAAAAACAAACCTAGCTAAAAAGATAAACAGTACCTCAAGAAAAAAAAAGAGTAAAAAAAAAAGTAAAAAAAAAAAAAAAAGCAAACCCTACCATGAGCATGTGAAATGTTCAGTCTTAATTGGTAGGGCTACACAGCACAGTTTTCTCGATGGCATATGCTTGCGGAGAATATTTGTTGTCAGGGGATTTTCAAGGTTATAAAGCATCTTAAAGGTGTTGGAGAGTGTGTAAATTAAGCTGCTACAGGTAGGTAATGTTCCCACGATGTGAGGACTAAATGTGCTGGTGCTTTCAGGTAAAATTTTACCACGGCACGAACGGCAAACAGTGTGGGGCAATCCTGCATTACTGTAAATCCAGTTGGCTCTGTTGGCTTCACTACTTTGATTTGCACTCTCTGAAGTGTGGGTGCAGAAGCCCAGCCTTGAAACGAAATGTTCAGAAAGGTCTAAAGAATAAGGGGGTAGCATGGTTTTCAGAAGAGAAGTCAGTATTTTAGCCTTCCAGCTGCATGTTTCCCCCTCCAAAGAATGTGGCACCTCACTGGGTACCAGCTTGCTTCCACGGGACACCAAACTGAGGACTTCTGGCAGGATGATGAACACACATTGGCCCAGCACGATCACACCTGGACACCAGGCAGCCAAATTCACAGTGCTTCTGCCACAATAAATTGTGATGGAGGAACATTTAAGTGGCACATTGCCTACTGGCCTGAGGCAACGGGGAAGCTGGAGGAAAGAACCTGATTCTCTTGTGTTGCTGGGATGAGGGAAATGGCAGGAGCCTACAGTATTTTTCACTGGAGACAGAGCGTAAAGGACAGCAAGAAAATGCTGTGCTGTGACTCGTATCCTCCTTCTCCACGGTGGTGGCACACGCCCTGGCTCTTGGTCTCGATGCTGCAACCTGCAACATTCATCTGCTCGCCAAGACGCTCTCCACTGCGTGAGCCGACCTGTCACTGTCCCTTCGCATCAGCCCGTGGCACGGGATGCCAGCTCTTCTCTTAAGGCACCCGAGTGAGCCCGCAGTGAGGTGGGAAGTGCCATGGGGCTCGCTGAGCACGTGGGAGGTCCGGCCTGGCCCCGGTGGCACCAGTGTCATGGGCAAGGATGTGCGTGGAGGAAAGTGCGACGAGCTCCTGCTCGCTTATTCCCTCTGGACTCTCTTCATAGAAAAGCTGATGGAAAAAAAAAGGTATTTAGGGAAATCTTGCAAGCATTAGCAGTGCGATGGAGCTCTGCAGTCTTCATGTAAATGTTATTCTGGGTTAAAAGCTCCTGATGAGTAGGTTATAAACATGAGTGTGTCTGGGGGGATTGTTAACGCTTCCTGTGCCAAGTAGAAAGTCCCTCATTACAGAGAAGGGGAGACTTGCAAAATGCTATCTTGATATGTTGGTGCATGGTACCTGCTGCATTTTTGGGTACTGCAGTGTAATTTAAACAACAGCTGGTAGGTTATAGGATTGGTGATGAGGCAAAATATGTCGGCCTGTCCTAATGAAGAGCTCTCTGAAGAGCAGTTCTAGTGACAACCCCAGCATCGGGTCCATTGCCTTTAGGTGGCATCAAATCACTCTAACGGGCACATTGTCACTGCAAGGCTTGAGGGGACTGCCTGCCTAGGTCCTTGCCTGAAGGAATCAGCTCAAGGAGTGCATCCCTCAGGAACGAAAACAGAGGGAGAAGTGGAAATGCCTCCAATCCCTCTGAGGGCCTGCGGGCTTGTACTGCCTCACTCGCTGTTCCCTGAGGTCTTGTGAGACACGGGGACGCACGGACATGAGGCTCTGTCCCCACTGGCCTTGCTCGGGCCAGGGCTGCTGGACCCATCCGTGGAGGAGGCGGCCAGGGAGGGCGCGATCCAGGCCGGAGCCGCTCCACTGCTAGGATCCGCGCATTGCCTGGCAACTGGCCGCGCAGGGAGCCCGGCGGCCATCCCGGCCCGCGTCCACCCTACCCTGGTCCTGCTGGGCCAACACGGCGCCCTGCTGCTTCTCAGCCATCTCCATCGACGATTACCTCAGGAAAGCCCCACTCCACCTCTTCACCGCCTTTGTAGCGCCATGCAATGGAGGCTGGGGGAATGGTGAAGATTCGTGACCATCATGGTCATAACAAGAAGACAGGACTGTGTAGTTGGGGCATGTTGGAAAACACAAAATGGCTGTCGCTTCTCAAATGTCCTCGCAGCGTTCTCTCACCTGCCACTTCTTATTCTCCATCCAAGATGCTACTGCTCTGTCAGCCCGGGGACAATTGGTGAAATCCTCAACCCGCCACATCTTGTTGCCGCGTGCAACAGGTTTCCAGGGATGTATATTTTTAGTAATGCTGTAATATTGATTCCACACGTGTCTGTGAATCCGCTCAATCTTCTCTTAAAATCCCCAGCGACTAAAAAGCCTTGGAACTGCCCTTGTCCATGCTGATGAGGAGCAGGGAATTGTGAGGCTCTTGAAGCACCACTTGGACAGGACCCTGGAGTGCCATATGTGCATCGAAACACTTCACCAATATCTGGTTTTATGGCAACCGAATTAGAAATATTCAGCTGGAGTGAATGGTAGAAGAGGGAACGGTTCCCAAATTGCTACATACTTTTTTTTTTTTTTTTTCCCTCTTTTAAACCAGATCAGAATCCTTCCTTCTGCCCATTTCTTTTTTGTGGGGATGGAGGAACACAAGGAAGGATTAGAATTATTTTTATGACAAGGAAGGATCAGACTCAACAACCATATATATATTTTTTAACTTAGGAAATTACATTAACACATTTATTCATAGACCAAAGAGAGACAAGACAGGGCTTGTCTCTCTTTTTCCCCACAAACCAATTCTATGGAGTTTACTTGTGTCGATACTAATGAGGCAACTTCAGTACTGATTTCAGATTGTTAGTGCTCTCTGTAGTGCAAGCTGACAATCTCTGGCCACTGTAAAACATTATTCCCAGGCCAGGTGTTGGGCTTTCGGCCAAAATGTTGTGTTTTTCCCAACACTGCACTACAAAGGGCCTCAATGATGATAGGAAAGATATACTTCCTTTAGGGATCAGAGATAATTAACTCTTCATAGTTGCTCTTTTATTATTACTGAATCTTTGCCAAACTTTTGTATTGCTTTACCTAAGAAAGGTACCTCATGCCCTACTGCTAATATACAAATTACTTTTTTCATTCATTAACTGTCAGGGCTTTTACTGGGTTTTGAACTACTTTGTTGCAAAAAAATGCTCAAAATTGGTAATTCCTGGGCATTTACTCTGCATGCCTCTCTTTAGTTTCCAAACTTTGTGACATAATTGCTCTACCAAAAGGGAGGAATTTAGAAAACAATATACCAAAAGTCAAAGCAAGTAAGGCATGTATTTCATATAATTGCCTAAGAAGCAGATTTTAAGTAGTGCATGCTATTATATTCCCACAGCAATTAAAAGATTTACAAGTTCATTAATAATAACGGTAACACCCCTGCTCATCTGTAAGTCTCCAAGAACACTATGAGGAGGGTAGCATCACTATCTCAGCATTGCAGAGGAGGACATCAGGTCACCAGGAGAGAAGATGACTTGCCCTGTCAACGCTGGGACAAGAGCAGTTGTTTAATTTTCCAAAGAATTAACCTGCTCCGTTATATTCACAAACAGAACTGACGGATCCAAAGTGCCTTAGAGAGAACGTGCCAGACCTACACGTTCACTGGCAGTCTAGCTTTCCGATGGGGTTTTACTGTATGGTCGTGTGCGTTAGCTGCTTGTCACCATTTCATATGCTCAACCATTGAATAAACTTACAGAGGCAAGTGCTGTTTTCTCAGAGGCCATTTTTAACATTTGCCTTTTGAAAGCTAGTGAAAAGCTACAGGAACTACTGTAGGGGAAAAAAAAAGCCAACATAGGAACAAGCCCATGAAATGTTTATTTTCCTCAGCTCTGTGACCTTCTCTCTGGGAGGCACCAAGGGCCCTGCCTGGGTGTCATGCAGGAACATTAGTGTCCCCGTAGCACTGAATTTGCTCATCCCCAGGAACAGGATTGTGCCTTAAAGCCAACCCTGCTGCCAAGACCTGCCCAATCCACTTGCACAGCACTGCTGCGGACACTTACACAGCTGCCACCTCTTCTCTACGTGCCTTCCTAGGACGGGGACATCTCAGAAGTTATGTACAGGGGAGACGTGTGCATGAAATGGGAATTAGTACATGAGGTTCCTGGGGCCCCTTGCACCCATGCACACTGTAATAGCACCCAGGCTTGAGAGCTGGGCTTGTTCCCAGCCCCACAAGGGCAGAGTGTGTCCCCAGTCTTGCTCAATGTCCCTCCTGGAGCACCTCCCACAAGCAAATGATTCCTGCTCTCCCAAAGACTTCCTTCTCCAGAATAATGCAATGTATTCTGAGCAACAAGACGTGTTGCACCAATATCCATTTTTGTTCTTCAACTTGGTGTTTTCAGGGGTTCATTTATCTAAAGCTTCAGAGTTTTGAACTGAAGAGCAGATTGCTCAGTTCATACTATGCAACCAGGTGGAAAGATCTGCAGATTTACCACTCAATCCAAACACACAAGGAAATGGGGAAAAAATAGAAAAGATAAGTAGCATGCACAGCATTTGGGATTTGCTTTTCTTTTGAAGCTACATCTGAACACAGACAAAAACCCATAATCTTCCCAGATCCAGGCTACAGGATTTTAATCGGGATTTCTGGCTGATAGCAATTAAAAGCTGACAGCACAGAAGTATTTTATTAAAGGAATGATTGCTTTAATGAAATTCAACTGAAGCATGGCCTCCAGATTGGAGCTGGTCACGTGTGTAAAGTGCAGGGACTAGCTTAGTTACACAAGATCACAAAGGAAGTTAATAGAACTGGGAAACACATTCAGTGTCTTTTTCATTCTCGGCTCTTTGTTCTACCCATTAGTATACACTGACTCCCTTTGGTAAGATCCTTTGTATTTCCAACTTATCAGGGTCTCATAAATGAAAGTCATGTGCTTTTATCTACTCATTCCCTTTAATAAGTGTCACAAACATTCAGTGTGATTGATTAACCGGTAACAAGAAAGAGACAAAGTAGGAATATGCGTATTAGCATATTTTTCCTTGCTCAAAGAAATGCTTTTTATACGTACGCAGCACTTATAATATATTACGCTGCCAAAAGTGTTAAACAAAGGAGAAAGTGAATTACAGTACAAAACACAGTGACAAGGCCAAATTTATCCTTGGTGTCACTCAGTGATGGCAGCAGAGTAAAACCAGAGATGAAATAGGCTCCCTACGTGTACATGC
The DNA here is from genome assembly GCF_000705375.1 of Tinamus guttatus. Next base: position 12,838 of record NW_010586739.1, read on the forward strand.
AACACACCAGTAAGCACGGAGGGAGAGTCATTGATTTCGCAGCCAGAAGGGACCGTTATGATCCTATCATCTGACTTCCTGCATAAACACAGGCTAGAAAATGTTTCCCATTCCCCCATCATGCACACAGACCCGAAACTGAAGGATTTTGTTCCTTTTGCAGTAGCGGGAGAGTTGCTTTGGTACCACTATGGAAGGATGTTGAGTGCCTTTAGATTGTGCTGAGCATCCTCTGCTCCCTCCCAACAGTGGTGGGGAATTTATTCTGTCTATCACTGGAGGGTCTGCAGGTAGATCATGAAAGGTCTTGTCGAAAACACTCTGTGAGAGTTTCCACTTCAAGGTTTTTGCCCATAACACAAGTATTCTGGTCTGCCAGATGTTGAGTCTTGAGGGTAACTTTGGTTGAGATATGATATATTCAGAGTCATGCTAGGTGGATCTGGAGGATGAGTTCCCTATATCTTACATGTCTTAGGCAGGAACAACTCTCTCAGGAAGAGGTAAGTAACGAAGCTAGCAGCAATTAGCATGGCCACAGGAAAAACTAGTTGAACCCAAGGAATATTATGCATATGGCAGTCAAGGCAAAAGCACGTATGACTTAATATATCATTAACTGTATATAACAACAACAAAACCAAAACAGTCTTTCAGAGGGCCATGCACATTTGCAGGATTATCTGTTGGCTTCTGGTAGCAGGAATCAGGAACAGATTATTTGAAATGAGGAGTGTCTACCATTTCAGCTCCAGGCCAGGTGGACATGGATGACCTAAAAATATATATTTAGCAATGAACACTTCAGTTTGCAGTGCATTATGTGTATCCAGTTACTAGCTGTTAATCATGTCTCCTTCCCCCACATTGGCCAACCAAAAGGACACCTGGCAATTCTGGAACATTCCTATTAGATTACTAATATCAATATTAAGTGAAAGAGCTTGAAGAATGTCACATTAGTTTCTGATGGCTCCCTTCCGCCATACTTCTGGCCAGCAAGCTTTGGCAGATGTGACTCCATTCTGTCCAAATGTAATTCAGTGTTTAAGAATGTGCTCACTTTCCTGGGACCATCTGTTTACTTTTCTGCTGAAGGAACTCCAGCCTCTTTGGCAACCTCATTGTATTGTACTCAATAAATTCTGACATGTAGCAAATTTTTTTTGGCAGATCTTGAATCTGAATGCCATCCAAATTGTTCATTATTGATATTAAAACCGATTTGTGCATCACCAACCATTAAAGGAATGTACTAAATATCTCCATGAATGAGAAACCGAGTAGTCCATCAGAACACATTTATCAACACTAACGTTACAGTGAAAAAACAGTTGTATGGCTTCTCCTGCTGTGGTAAAACCTCACCTTGGAGCAGTTATTCCTTTTCTTTTTGCAGGACCATGTCCTAGGGGCTGATGTACAAATTCAAAAGGCAAAAGAAAGGCTTCTGTTCCAGAGGGTGACATGGGCCAAAGGGCTAGCTGGAGAGTTAGCACGGTCCAACGCAGGCAGCGTGGAGCAGGGCTGCAGGACCCCGGCCTCGGCCACAAACCCACTGTCTGACCAGGGCTTAGTCCCATTTTTTCTGCATGTGTTTGACTTCTTCCTAAAGTGTTTGTCTGGACAGTAGGATCTTCCAGGCATCCTTAAGCTTGTAAAATAGCTAACGTGTGTTTCCATTCCTTTAGCTACTGCACCTAATATCCAACATGGACAAAGTATAGGAAGCTTTCAAATTATCTAGGAGTGTCTACGCAGAGCAGGTAGCACAGAGTGCTTTAGCTCACAGGGCCTAGGATCCAGCTGAGTTTTCTAGGCTTTACTATATTTAAAAATAATGATGTATACCTTCTGTATTTGTAGAATGTATGCACATGCCATCTTTAATTAAAATTGAATAATTTTCTAAATAAGAAAATTGGTGTAAAATTGAGTTCACTAGACTCATTTGTAAGGATCCATTTTCACTGGAGCTTTGCATACGCACCGTAGGCCTCTTGGGCTTCCACTGCTGCTGGCACAGCAAAAGGCAGCATTCCAATGTCCATCATTGGTTTCACATGGCATTTCTCAGCAACGTGCAGAAGGTTTGGGGAAACCCAATCACTGGATCTTTCTTAAGGAACAGAGCTCATTTTTTATAAGAAAAAGAAGTCTATAATTAGCCCAGTACACCATGTTGACAGGAAGGATTCTGCTGAAATTTCTTCATCTTTCCTTATTCTTTTCAATTCCAGTAACTATTGAAAATTCAGGCATGTAGTATTTGCCCTATACGATACCTTAGACATTCACTGTACTTATATTGTAAGTCCTGTATAAATAGTTGTTTTCAAAACTAGTTGCCCTCAGGAAGAGCATCACCCCTGTGATCTCAGGTGACCCGCGGGGCTGGTGTTTCCATGCAAGGCCTCTCCTCCTCCTGGAAGGAGCCGCTTGCTCAGCGGTTTGCTAAACTTTTGAACTTCTCCTCTATACTCTCCAGACACACTTGCAGCTTCCTCCCCGGCCAATTTAATGCTGGTGAAAGAGTGCAGACTGAGAGCTCTGGACGCTGCTGTCTGTTTTCATACACAGGTGATTTATCCAGTGGGACGGACGCTCCAGCTCCAAGCACGGCCAGGCTTGGTCGGGACGGGAGCTCTGCCTTGGCACCAGCTCTCCCTGGCCACAGCGGTGCCAGGTGGAACACGGCTGTGGATTGGAGCGTGTAGACACCTCCCCATTGGAAAATGGACCGTTGGTGCCAACATTTATAGATCTCTCTCCTAACACCCCAGCTGTGCTATGCTGCCGTTTCAGCGAGGAGCCTTCCCATCGCAACTCAATGCACAGAGGCGTCAAGGAAATGTGGGCTACAACGTGTGACGAGGGAGCTGGTCTCTTAATCATCCCTCTTCTTTCAAAGGAGCCCTCTCCCTCCCGCAACGGGGCGGCGAGGCAGCGGTGTATGGGAAAGCACTTAGCTGGTTTGTGTTCCCTTCTGTTCCTTATCCACACCGGCACTTTCTATCATTGCTGGTCTTCTGGTTTGTCTCAATTTCATCAGACTGCTGGGCTTGCTAAAGGAATACATGATCTCTATTTTAGCTGGGATTAATTAAAAAAAATCTGATATCCTGCTCTTTTCTCTCGAAGCCTCTTCTGACCGTGTCATGCCTGTAGAGGTGGGCAAGCCATTTATTCAACCTTTTCCCCTTCCCTTGGCACGGGAGCCCAAAAGCTCCTTCTGGTGCCTGCTTGTACTTTGGTTCAAGTGTGAATTCACACAAATCAGTACAATGGCAATGGGAACAAAACTGAAAGTTTATCAGTTAATAACTAATGAGATAAGCCTAGTAGCTAAGTGTACCTCATTAAGGTCAGATTCTGCTCCTGATCATTCCTTACAGCACGGAGCCTCACGGGCCCTCACAGGACAAGGTGTCACACAGGGTCTTTACATATGAGCTTGGTTCTGTTCTGCAAATTTATGGGAATCCTCTAACATAAACTGACGACTTTTATAACCAACTTCTGCTGTTGCTGTCTCCATTAATATGCTTATAATGTAGGATTGCATAATTGGCCAAGAGGACAACCTTGTGGAAGTGAGGAAATCTGTATTTTATTTTCCACATGATGTTGGATGATGTTTGGATTTCCATGTGTAAATCTAGCAAATTCCTAACCTGTTCCTGGAATTTGTGAAGCTTAATGGATGGGAAGTTTCACCTAATTAAGCAGAAGTGATTTGGATGGAAGAAGATAAGAGGCTCCCTTTGATTTGCACTCTGGTATTTAAACACAATCTTTTCCCGAACTGTTTCTGCTAAAAAGCGTAAGATTCCAGCACGGTCGGGAACATCCTCGGTCCCAGGTATAATATCTTTGCAAGTCACTACATAATGCTGCGGTAGATAATTCTGACAGCTCGCTCCCGCAGGAAATAACAGCAATCGCAGACCCGAACACCTTCCGCTGGCAGTACAAGATGTACTTCTGAACCTGCCTTCTCAGGCAGAAGGGCAGCGTGTGTATTAGAAACAGAAACAAAACCTTTCCAAATAAAACATCTCGCCGCTCACACAGGGGACGACAGCAGAGGGAAAGCAGCTGAAAGATGTTAGTCATCTCTTTTAGCGCACTGCTATTGAGTACATAAATACCACGGCGGTGTGAACGGTGCAAGCAATGACACGGGCTCGGAAGGCCCTGCAGGGCTTGGGGCAGACGCCCGTGGCTCGCTGTGCCGCACGTCTTCGTACAAACGGAGCCAGGCAGCGCTTGCCCTGCTGCAGAGCGCGCGGAGATCTGCTCTTTGGAGCAAAGCTGCAGCTGCAACGCGCGCCAGATGGTACGGAAAGCACTGCAGTTCAATAGCACCTTCTATCTGCAAGATATCATTATTCAGTTGCTTCACTTTCTCTAGTGAAACATAACAACAAAATGGAACACAGATGATTTTTTTTTTTTTTTTTGCTGCAGGACATGAAAATAATTGATTTCGGACTATCATCTCTAATGGCAGTGTTATGGAAGCCTCTAAACTCCTGATCCCAGGAAGCTGGGAGCATTTTCCAAGCGACAGATGGATACTTGCTCTGCTACTTATTCTTTGTCTCTAAACATCCTCTGCTGGTCGCTATTGGAGAGAAGATATTGGGCTACATGAATCTTTGGTCTGAAGTAATATGCCAAGTCTTAGAGCCTTTCAGGTGTGACTCACATTTCCTTTACAGGGAGACTTACGTGCTGCACAGCAGCCTTGCGCTCTAAATCTCTACCAACAAAGCAATCAAATATAAATGATAGTTGGCAGCATCTTCTGAAAGGCCTCTCTCTTCTATGAACACTATTTTTAATGTATCAGATGAAAGCACTTCTGAGGGTAAAAATATCATTGTCAGGACCTACTCTCTGTCTCCCTGTTCTTTTATTTCAAGGATTTGGAGTGTTTTTTCTTTTTTTTTCTTTTTTTTTTCCTCCAAACGTATTTCATTTACAAATATTTACAGCAGCTCAGACGCCGAAGTGGAATACGAAATAATCCTTGCAAAATAATTGTCACTATATGTTCAACAACACAGGAACTTTCGATGGCTGTGATAACTCCCTAGGCTATTTAAAGGGTATGTTTGGTGAATACTCATTGGGAATTCAGGCTGAAGGCACCTCTTAAAAAAAAAACTCACCTATCCCAAAAGCAGTTTTAGGTGAGCAAGTCTCATAAGGTCAAATTTTGACCCTAATAAACTGTTTAGCTGTAGATCTCCTGCAACTAGAAGATTATTTGACCAACAAAACCTGAAATAGGTTTTAATTGATTCAGCAAATATTGAATCCTAGAACTCCTGTTGTTTAGAAAGTAAATTTCATGGGGCAGGGATTACCTTCATTCGTGTTAGACATCACCCAAAATACACTGACTGCTTCAGCAGCAAGGAGGGCTCCAGACTGCCAATTACTGAACGTGGGTGGAATTCAACCATTTCTTATCTGAGGACCTGGTCCAATTACATATTGTGGATATACTGGTAAATATAATTAAGCTTGATTTTAGTGTCATACAACACGATTACGGATTGTGTTAAAGGGCCTGAAGCGGCCCCACGTTGCAGTTTTTATTATTGACCCCATCTTGTTCTGCTGGAGTGTGTGGAGCCATCGGGCCTTTAGCAGGGCACAGTTTGGTGCAGGCAGAGCAGCTTCCACCACCAGCAATGGAGCAATTGCCCTCTGCAGTGCAATGCTTTTCAATGCCCACGTAGAGCCCAATTCATAGAGCCCCATTCCAGGTGGGACGTATAGGATGGTCTTGGGCACCACGTGGGAACAAAGCCTGTTTTGTGCTTCTGGAGCCACTCTTCTTCTTATCATTGTAATTGGTGTTAGGTGGCATGCGAAGGTCCATCCATATGCCAAGAGGGTGGTCAATGGGCAGGAAAGTAGATGCAGGTCAGACCCAGAGACACCGCAGTGAAACCAAGAGACAGCCCCTCCTCTGCTGGGGCCACCTCTCAGCTTGAAATAGAACCATGAACTCAGCTCGCAGCATGCCAGACCACCAGCAGAACTACTCACTGACTGAAACTGCACGTTGGATCAGAGCGTCTGGAAATAAATTTGGAGAGAGCTGCCAGAGAGGTCTGGAAACTGCAAGACAACTGAGAGATACCACTCATGTGGTCCACATAGACTTGCATCACAAAAATTTAATAGTTTTCAAGGTGGTTCTGTAATGTGATTGCAAGACAGGAACAGGATTTGACTGTGGCATGAACTAGCAGTGATGGATTTTGATATCCAAAGTGTTGGGTAAATGCAAGATACTAGTAAAATTCATGTGCGTTAATTTTATCCCATGAGTAGTGTCAAGGTGAACATAAAGTTGAAGGCACAGGGGAGGAACACCTTTTGAGGGTCAGAATAGGAACATCAGCTGATGTCCCATCGTTTCTTCCTTTTATATTTGTATTGATCCTGAAAACTGATTACTGAAAATTACTTAATTAGGCCAAAGAGCAGAATCAGATGATAAAGACATAGATCATAGACTTTGTTTTACAAGTTATATGAAATCGTGATACAGAAGCCCACAGTAATATGTCCCCTATTAATACTTGAAGTAGAAATTACAGTCAGATTGCCTTAGTTATTTTTCATCTATCAAAAAATAATATAATTCTCAGACTTTGTCATACTGGAATGGTGAGCCATATGTATAATGCTATCAAAAAATAAAACATCACACAATATTGACATCTTGGGAGCAAAGATGGAACAGGGATTTCAACATTTCAATATGAATCACATCCTTCATTTCTGAGGAGGAAGTCCAATTCTTGCTAGCGGCACCGGGAAGCTGCTTCTCCACCTCCCGCAGGCCAAGCTCAGCTCGAGGGGTCTCGCTGCTTCTATCGGCACATGCAGCCGCCTCGGCCAGGGCCAGCACTTCTGCCCAGTCCCAAAGTGCAGGTGCATCCACATTTCTTCTCCCAGACAGGAAATTATATGACTTATCTTTCTTTAAAACAGTTAGCGGGGAATAAGGTGAGGTCAGGAAATACGGTCAAGGGAATTTCCATTATAGAGCCGGCCACTTTGTATGTTCCTGAGTGATTTTTGCAACAGCGTAGGAAAACTAAGGGTCTATTTGAAGATCAAATTGTCTGTTACTGCTTTAGGCGCACAGTTTGGTGATGGACTGACACCAGGAGCGAGATCACAGAATCACAGAATGGCTGAGGTTGGAAGGGACCTCTAGAGATCATCCAGTCCAACCCCCTGCACACCCAGGGACACCCAGAGCACATGGCACAGGGTGGCATCCAGGTCGATTTGGAAGATCTCCAGAGAAGGAGACTCCACAACCTCTCTGGGCAGCCTGTTCCAGGGCTCTGTCACCCTCACAGCAAAGAAGTTCTTCCTCACATGGAGATGGAGCTTCCTGTGTTTCAACCTGTACCCATTACCCTGTGTCCTGTCACTGGCCACCACCGAGAAGAGTTCGGCCCCATCCTCCCTACGTTCCCTCAGATGCTGTAAAGTCTGTTGGGTTGGTGGGAAAAGGAGCCTGCAAGATGGAGGTTTTCACACCGCTCTGTGCTGCAGGGTATCTCTGAGGTCGATGCCTGCACCCAGGGGCTCTCGCAGCGAATTTGGGAGCGTGCAGGGGGAACAACATCCTACGAGAGCACTGCCTTGTGCTGGCCGAGCACAGCGGCCTGGAGAGGGGCTTGAGAGGACTCCAGCGCTGCCTCTCTGTGCAGGAAAGACCTTAACGCCCTCACGCCCGCCCTGCAATTTTCTGTATTTTGATATATATTCTTCCAAGTATACAATTTTATTTGAAAAGGAGTTTAATTCAGGCTCAGATGTGTCAAATTTTATTTTGAGAGCTTTTATAGTAGAGAAAAGCCTCTTTTTTAGCGAGACAGAATTATAGTTCAAAACCAACTCTGGGTTTCCGCTCTATGAATTAAACTGTTTCTAAGGCAGACACAGATCAAGAATTGACATTTATTCCCCCACTATTACCTACATTAAATTTTCAAATGTTTGTTATTCACAATACCAGCCAACATCCAAATGTTACATTTGGAAAGATCATTCCTGGGGGGAATCTGCACGGTGGGAGCGCAGCTTTCGGGACTGCCCGTGTGAGTGTTGAGTGGGGTCCCCACACTGTCATTTTCAGATGAGAAAGTTGTGCTGGAAAAAAATCGAAGGCTTCTGTTAGTAGAACCAAAGTTAAGGGTGGCTGTGTGCCAAAAAAGATGAGGTTTATGAGTATAATACTCTAGTCCACACGAGACATTATATCAGTGGTGAGAAATTTATCGCAATCATCTCCCTATTTCCATTTCTGCCTTCTTTTTGGTGACATAATAGCGTAAAGAGGAAAGGTCACACCTTAATGCCAAGATGATTCATAACTTTAATACCAGAAGGAACAATTGACCTAAACAGTCTTTGGCTAAACTTTATTTCCAGCAGTGCTTTCAGCCTGGATCTGAAGTCAAACAAATAGTGAAATATCCACCACAGGCTTACGGGGATGCATTCGGTCTCCTCTACCTGAGCAGGGAGGTTGAGCTCTAGCTGAAGCATAGAATCATAGAATCATAGAATCACAGAATGCTGAAGGTTGGAAGGGACCTCTAGGGATCATCTAGTCCAACCCCTGCACACACAGGGTCACCTAGAGCACGTGGCACAGGACTGCGTCCAAGCGGGTTTGAAGATCTCCAGAGAAGGAGACTCCACAACCTCTCTGGGCAGCCTGTTCCAGTGCTCTGGCAC
>NW_010586739.1:30073-45748 GCF_000705375.1 Tinamus guttatus
TCAGGCCAGCAGAACTAACGCAGAGCTTTCACTCTTTTGCCTGGAAATGGCTTCATTTTGGCAGGCCTAGTTCTGCATTTAAAACATAAAGCAAATCCCAGAAAGTCTTGACAAACGCAAACCGTTTTGTTTTTGGAATTTTCTCTCTGAAAGAAGCCTGGAAGTTTTCTGGCTTTGTCCAGAAATAAGCAAAAAGACAAACACGGAAATCTTTCAGCAGAATTTCCACCGTCCACACAGGTCTAGGGGAGATTACATTTCATTTGGCTTCAGGTAGAGGCCAGGCTACTAATTAAACAGCAAATCTGCTTTAGTGGAGATAAAAATAAGCAAGCGCTAGTGAGGAAAGGGGAATGGGGACCAAACAAAAGGGAAGAATGGGAAAGGGAGGAAGTCAATAACAGATAAATCCCAGTCCCAACACAAGTGCTAGAAAGACAATACTCGGCTGTGCACAGAGAAGCTGGGGTTTATTAGCTGTTGATTAAGTCTTGCGAGCAGCAGAAAGATAGTTGAGGAGAATGAATCAAAATACAAACCATCTCTCCTGTTTTCTTGGCAATTTTGATCTTCTCCATTAGGATTATCGGAGAGCTGATTCCCTGGATGCGGGCAGCGAGGCAGCCTTCCAATGCCTTTCAATCGCCTTTCTGGCTGCCTCTTCTAACGCAACGTGACGGGGAGCCACAAACACAATCCTCCGCACCCAGCGGTCCTCGAGCAGGGCTGCTGCTCACGGCGTCCAAGGAGAAGATGCTCCAGCTTTGCTCAAACTGGGATGCTCTCGGCGCTGGGTTAGACTTGGTGCCATGGCTAAAAGCTTCGTGTTGCTGCAGCCTGGACTTTGGCTACAGGTGGGATATTCACACATTTAAAAAACAATCTGTTTCCAAATTGGAAGAGATTACATATTCTTTTTCCTCAGCTGATTTTACTTTTCAGTGGAGGGATTTAGGAATGCCCATATTAGATCAGACCCTCGGATAATCTAATCTGATATACCTATTCCGGTGCGCTAATAGATGATGCTTCGGAGGAAGAAGGCAGAAAGAAAACAAAACCACCACAATATATCTAGTTAATTGAACAGTTCTGTACATGGGGAGAAAAATTCCTTCCTGACATCCACAGGTGATGAGCGTATGCCCTGAAGCATGAGATACGATTACCCTTATCATTATCTTAGCTTGCATAGCAACAAATGTAATTAGTGGTCATAAAATTATCCTGCTGTTTGGGATTATCTATTTTTTTAAAGCAACAGAGCCAAGCATGTCTCTGAGGTAACTTCATTTGAATAGGATGAATTTGGCCCATAAAGTCTACAATGTATCCTCAAGTATAAACAATAGAAAATAGAAAAGGCAAGAATTGAAAATACTTGGCTGTGGCCTCCTAAGGCTGCTATTTATCACATCCTTGGGCTGTTTCTTAAGAGGTTTTATTCAAACATCACAGTAGCACGATAAGCGGTGAAACAAACTGCTGGAAGTAATGAAAATAAGCAAAAGAAGAAGATTTCAGGACGAAGCTAAATACGTTCCACTAAGCAACGTGTCGCAGCAATTGAGAGACAAGTTCCTTCTCAGCTCTCAGCACATCTCAGGAGACCCCGGTGGGTGCCCAGTCACAGCAAGGGCATTGGCAAGAGAGATGTGCAGCAAGAGAACCACTGTGTCAAGCCAAAATGTGGCCCATTAGACAAAAGCTGGGCTAGCGAGGTGAGTCGCCCCCCAGCCCGCTCCGTAGGCTGGGCTTCCTCTGCGGGGCCAAGAGAGGACCTGGGAGAAGCTAAAGGGCTCGTTCGGCCTGGGAGGAACCGACCCGTGAAGCAGCTCAGATAGCTAAAACCTGTCCTACAAAGCTGGGCTACAGAGTGGGGCTCTCCCCTTGTCTATAAGGTCACACTACCCATGTCCCCAGCGTGTTATGCCATGTCATAGCCACTTTGCCTGGCATTATTCCTTTTAGGTGTCCCCCGCATTGCTGCAGTATCTGGACGTGCCAGCTGCCACCCAGGACTCTGCACACCAGGCATTTTCCAAAGTCACACTGCACCCTTTTACTTCAAAAAAACCTAGAATAATTCCTACGGGCATTGTGACCACGCTAAAGTAGAGCTGCCACCAGAGAGGAGTCACTCCATTCCCTAATAACCCTGGGAAGCAGCCTGGCCTTGGAGGAACACGGTTCTCTGCCTCCTTCCGCAGACCGGTGGCAGCACCGTCGGTCTCTCTGCTGGTTCACATGTCCCAGTGCCCCCATTCCTGTCTGTGGTGCAATCACAGCTGCTGCAATTGCCATTCCCGGGGGCATCTCCCGAGCCCCGCTCCGATGGGGTGCGTTGGCTGCCGTACGGGACGTTAACTGGGCTGTTGTGTGAAGGGTCTTTGAGAGCCCTCTCAGAGCTCTGCCACTTCCATTATGGATATTTATGCCTGTGTATTTTCCGTATTTCTAAAAGAAATGAATTGGAAAGGATCAAATTAGCGCTAAGGAAGGCCAGCTGCACGTCGGGTGGGTTATTCCAGGGGTACTCATTTCTGTCACTGCCTGCAAGGCCTCTGTAGTCATAGTCATCTGTGCAGGTGGGATAAGGAGCTCAGCTTGTGAAACAACGTTATTGCAGCACCAAGGCAGCATGTAAAACCTTATAAGCCGCTTGGCCTCACCATGGGGAATACGGCAAGAGGTGACGGTGCGTGCGGCTGCTCTGAGCGGCAGAGCCACGGGCATAGCACAGGGAGCACTTTATGGCCCCTTGGAGGCTCCACGCTGCCCTGCCAGGGTTCACGGCCTCTTTGAGGGGAGTCATTCTGTGCTGTCCTTAGGTATCTTCCGCTGCGGTGTCCGGCTTCTTCACGAAGATGTGGAGATGGGAGGTGAGGGGTGCCGCAAGCTGCTCCCGCGTTCCCAGCCGAGAATGTGAGCATGGAGCAGCTCTGCCTTCATCTTACCCCAAAGAAAGGAAGTGGTTGGTCATCGTGGTAAGGGTGAGAGCAGGAAGATGTGACCCCGGTGCACACTACGTGGCAGCAAGCCCCAGGAGCAGGTATTCACTCGCGTCTCCTTATTTTTAGGCCAGGTTTGGGAGAAGTGATTTAAGACATTGGAGCATGTAGGCTGTCCCATCCTGGAGATAAAGCTGCCAGGTGCGGCGAATTCATGGGTGACAAGAGGACCTTTGCACCCAAGAGAGCCCTCCAACAAGTCATGCCCACCAGAACTATGGATCAGCCCTTCGGACCAATGTGGGCTGGAGCTGCTGGGTGGTCCTGCTGCTCCCCTCCATCCCTTCCTCGCGATGGGTGAGACCTCCAGGCACTCGCTCTGGCACCTCAGGAACCTGCCCAAAGGTGACGCGTGTTGGGTTGGACTGGGGCTCTTCCACCTTCCTGCCCTTCCGTGCGAGTCGGTGGCACCGCTGCTGGATCTCACCAGGGAACACGTTTTAATGTCACCTGATCCCGCGTGACCCGGGCTGGAGAACGTCACGTTCCTGAGCGACAGCCCTCTCGTCGAGCAGCAAACGAGCGTGGCGCAAACTCCACTGACAACTCTTGATGGATAGAAAATACAATATTTAGTCAGACTGCTGTAAGTTAAAACACAGCAGACAGTAAAAGGATGAAATTATACCCCAACAGACTTTTAAATGAGAAAATAGTCTGTGTTAGGGAACATTATTCATTTAAATAGCAGAAAGCTTATAATTTCAACGTGGCCACAATTTCCATAAAAAGCCTACATTTGGGATATTTTTTCCCCCCTTTTCCCTCCTGCAGATCGCGGTGAAAATGAATGAACCTTCCTGCTTACAGAGAAATTCATTTTTATTTTACTTTGCCTTTTTCATGTCAATTATGGAACACTTTGTTAAAATGATTACATAATTTTCGCGGAAGCTTGGTATTGCAGGCTGGAGGAGATAAACCCACTTAAATGTGACTAATGTACTCTCAAATTCCTGCCCAGAGCAGTTTCTCATCTCGACATCACTCACACCATCTTCCAAAACCCCTGCACAGAATCAGCGCAAATGTCAGGGACAAAAAAGCATCTTTCTCTGCAGAGGGAGGTACCACGTGAACTCTGTTTTTAGGCAGGGAGTCAGAGGTCACTCGCTGCTAAAAAACCCTGTATCCTCAGCCCTCATCTCGTCACTCGGTTCCTGTCTCGTGATAAGGTTACACTGAATGGTGCTGGCATCCTTCAAGGTTACTGTTCCAGAAAATATTTGCAAATAATTTGACGTGCTGTCAGCTAGCAGGCAGCAGTGAACTCATATAATTCAACATACTAATGTGGGTTTTCACGCCTAAAGCTATAAATAAGCTTGATATTCAAAAGTTTCTGTAATGTTTATTTAATAGCAATATTTTATAAATAAATCTTGATTATTCCATTGCACTCCAGTGGAGATCTTCTTCCAATATAACAGTTATTTCTAACCTCAGGCCTCTTTCTCTGACCCCTCCCTGCCACCCACATCTCTGCTATAGAAATAAAAACACTCCCTTCTCCAGCCCTCTCTTGGGCACCGGGAATTGTGGCCATGGCAGCTCCTGCTTAGCGGCTCTCACTCTCTCTAGCCCTTTATTTTGGCTGGATTGCTGGCGATTTTGCCTGAGTTATGGCTGCACAGGGGCACCCACAGAAGCTTTTAAAAATCCAGCTCCCCCAGTTAAGCATCCTGGTTAAAATCGCAGGTTGCAGGTGCAGGAATTTGTAAGGAAATGTCGCTTTGGCTCCGGCCTGGGCTGGGTTGGGACTGGGCCGGCTGCGGTTCCGGGTGCCCTCCCTTCCCTTTGGCCATCGGAGCAGCACGAGGGTGACGGTGCCGGGATTCAGGTGGTGCTCAGAGATTCCTGCCTCACTTTGCTCGGCGTTAGTTGCCGTCTTCCACCTTCTGGGCTATGGGAGCAATGCAAACCCACGGAAGCCAGTGGAAAGGAATCCAAGGCGCCGCGTTCGGCATCGGCCGAGCGTTTTAGGAAGCTGGAGATGACCTTTTCCTGCGGCAGAGCAGCTGCCGGCAACTGTTTTTGCTCACCTTTCCATCAGAAAACAATTCATGAGGAGCTTTCCAATTCAAATGAAGCCTTTAATTGAAGGAGTGCCTTCCTGGATCCGCGCGGGCTCCGTCGTGGCACTGCTGGGACATTCTGACTTCTGAAACGGCCACAGTTTTCAGCTCCTTGCTCCCAGTTCAGAATACTGCTCAACTGGTGAAAAGCAGCAGCGTTTGATGACAAATCAGCAACCTCAAGCAGGACCAGGCACACAGGTGCAATTTATGTCCTCTGCATATGTGAGTGGGCTTGCAAGGCTGCAACCTCGTGCATCCCTGGTCCTCTGCACAGGCATCGCAGCGGCGAGTGGGGCAGGAAGAATTTCCCTGCTCCATGTCGCTAAATGGAAACTCCAATCCAAGAGTGCACAGTCGAAGACACAAGGATCTAAGGACATTCCCACATCTGGGCTCGGCTCTTGGAGAGAAGGCAGGAATAGGCACAGCTGGAGCCTGTTCTGTGCAGGATCATGGAGCTCCCCCCAGATCCGGCTCGCCGGTCAGGACAGAGGGAAGTTGGCTGTAATTGTGCCATGTTTTGTGCCAAAAAGGGCCATGGAAATCAGTGGCAGAAGGTCTGCAGAGGCGGGATACCAGCCCGGCACCCGGAGCCTCCTGCACCCCAAAGAACCACCCCCAAATGAGCAAACTCCGTTCTCGCCCAACAGGGCCAAAAGGAAGCGCAAAGCCTCATCAATGAAGCAACTTCTCCGTGCTGCTCGCTGTGCAAATATTTGGATTACTGAAACGAATTTATGAAGCAATTACTTTTAACGCTATATGAGGAAATTAAGTGCTCGTTGATTCGTGATTTATAATCTAAAGCTAAAAAATCATGAAAAAGCAAATATAACTTAATTAAATGCCCTTGCTACTATTGCAGGCCTCACTCATAAAGTAAGTGAAACAAACCATTTTTAGAACATAAATGAGTGCTGGTCCTGCTAGTGCAGAACACTAATAATTTACTGGTTAAATATATACAGGAAAGTTTAGCCACGTGAAAGATTTTTTTAGGGGCCTCTGGGTCTTGAAGGAAGGATAAAAACTGAAACTGGTGCATTTTCAAGGAATACATTGTGCTGGGAATGATAGAAGCATTTGCTGTGAAAAGGGGAAAACAAAAGGCTATTTCTGTTCTTTTTTACACAGCAAAAAATATTAATATATTCATGGAGTAGAATATATTGTGAAAGGAGTGTGCCTTTATGGTCTCTCCATTGGCAACACACTTGTGATAATTCATTCCTGACACTGAGCCCATTAACCTGGGGAAATTTAATCTAATGCTATAGTAATGTTGCTATTTTTCCACTCTGAAGTGTAAATAATTTGAAAAAAAACAACAACAGTTTTTTTGAACGTAACATTGCAAGTGATGTATTTAGTCAGGTAAGTAGTCAGTTTGACTCTTCCTTTGTATTGCAGAAACAAGCGGGTTGAGGTAGGAAAAAAAAGGAGTGAAGAATAAAATCTTTTTAGATAAATCACAGATGACCGCCCTCTATAGCAAAATATTTCAGGAAGGGAAACTGTGTGTGCACTCATGAGGGCATCTCGTCCTTTGGATCCGTGAAAGGCTGAAGAGAACTTCTAGGACAGCTCTGATGCCCCTTGGACATCCCGTGTTTCATAGCTACGGATGAAGACGAGGTGTTTGCAGAGCTCTCACTTGCCTGGGGAGCCGCTTTGTGTCCCCTTCAAAGCGCTCCCAGGCTCAGGGCCCTTCAGGATGCGGCGTTGCCGTTGCTGTCCCCAGTGCTGCCGTCACCCTCCATCCACCTCAGCAGCACGCGGGTGGCCACCGACCCCCAAAGCCAACGGATCTGCCTCGTCCCAACCAGCGGCGTGGCCGATATCGGGATGGGGCTCCTAAGGGTCCGGAGACCCCATAAGGGTCCAAAGAGGCACCAGCAATCAGGCCTGTTGTGCAGAGAGGATGGCCAGCAGCCACCTAAGGTCTGTGCAGGTTTTGTACCAGCTGAACGCGCGCGAGACGGCACCAACCCAACGCTCAGACTCATTCAAACACTCACATTGCTGAGAACTGGCTTTCTCCCCCCACATACATCAAAGTCCTTCACAAATAGAGGTGCGAATGGCATGTGGAGGCCAAACACGGCCGAGTATATCTGAGACCTGGACAGCAGCTGTGATAACTTGTTGGAAAACACAGGCCCGGCTGCGAAAAGAGACATCAGAAACACACAGCGTTCCCCCGAGACCCTGGGGGCAGAGGAAGCATCCATCTTTTTAAAACCTCATTACTGTAGACTACAAGGGCTCGGGCACACGAACAACAAATTACATCAGGTGAGTAAGTTACCATAGATCAGCCGCTCCGCGCGCACGCTCCGAGTCCGCAGCAAATGCACCGTAAATCGAGTTAGCTCAGCCCTCTCTGGCTTCAAACTTACCCACAGCAACATGTTGCCTTGCAGAGGACATAGCTCCAGAGTGCCTAGGAGGACGGACGGATACCCCGGGCGAGTGGATGTGCAGGAACGTGGTGGCCAGAGTCACTTTGCTGCCATTCGGAGCCAGGCTCGGGCCCCACTGCGGGCACCTCAGGGATGGACCCAAGTGAGGAGCCCACAGCACCGCAGGTCCTCTCCGTTTTCCACGGAAAAAGACAGGACTTTCCAGGGAATTCTGAATTTAAGCATCTCCAGAGGAAATGCTAGACAGCGAGGGCATCCACTGCATTTTAAAATACAATATAAATTATAAAATACAGGACAATCACTCTATTCTCCCAATTCAGAGGGAACATGAAAAGCTGGATATTTCAAGCAATTTCTTTTTTAAACGTGCATGGTTTTAAAACAGAAAATTGGTTTCCAACTTAAAAAGCAAAACTACAAGGTACTCCATAAAGTATTTTTTCAAATAAACCTTAATATATCAAGCCTCTAACACACATGAAAATGATCTAGCTGCAACAATAACTGTGAAGTCAGTTCTGCTCTCAGTGACTCCACATGTAGGTGACATATAACACAAGTCAAATCCGAACAGCTTTTTTGTTGCCCTTCGATATCCATCGCAACAACTGAATTCACACCCAATTCTGAGGTGCAGACCTCTGATGTGGAAGGATATGAAGCCCTACAGCTTCAGAAAGACAAAACGAAAGGTGCTGGTGCTTGGGGTTAGGAAAGCACTTGTGCCTGAAGGCTGCACGTAGCAGGAAGGAGTCAGCCCTGCTGCTATGGGCTGGCTGTATATCAGCATGTAGCAACTCCCCAAGAGCCACATCAAAGGGAATGGGAGGTGCTCAGAGCCTTCTCGTAGACTTTAGTGTCAATAAGCACCCATGGTGGCAGCCCTAATGTGGATGGGCAAGCAGCAAATCCCCGTGTTGCTATCAGGAGGGAAACCTGGGCTGCCAGGTAAGCCTGCGGCCCATATTCCACATTTTAATCTACCTTCCTTGGCCTCACTGAGTTCCTAACAGTCTTTAAAGCTCTGTTTCTACCTAGGCAGAAGAATGACACCGTGTCTGGTGCAGCAGGAGGTCTGTTAAACTTCACTTGCATTCAGTTTGGAAAATATATAATCTCTTCCATATTTCTTACCCAAAACATTTGGTTAATCTGAACTACTATTTTTTTTTCTGTTTGTTCTCATTTTGATGGGTACCTGATATTAAATTACTTGGTGATGAACTACAACAATTGAGTGCTTCCTGCACTTGGCCAGCGAGCCAGAAAACTCCCTTATTTACAGGCTCTGTCCAAGCTTGTTTTTCTCTGGGCTCAGGGCCGTCATCCATGAGCCTCGCACCTATCGAATCCGAGCAGCCTCTCCTCGCCTATTGTCTCTACCTCACACCTTCTTATTGCAATATTTCCATCACAACAACTACTTAACTTTGTGCGAGTGGCGCGGGGATGATGCAGTACAACATTCATTTGCATTATGTTCCATGAAAAGTGGTTGCTATGAAAATTATCATGTCATAAACAGGAAGAGCATGGCTCAAGGTGAACAATATGCAGCAGAAGTGGATGTGTTCTTGAAACCTCTCTCTTTATCACTGCTGAAAGGTCAGGCACAAAAGCGTGTAATGTGCAGAACATAAAGGTGAAGTGCATTGTATCTTAAAATGACCCTAAACAATGGGAAGATAATGCTATATGTATAATAAAACAATAATCGTATCTTGCAGGACTCTAGAGACAAATGTTACCTATTTTCCTTTATCTGACAGTTACACACACACACACACACAAAGTAATAACAAAGATGTATGATAAGGCAGATTGACAACCTATTGTTAGGGGTATTGAGAGAGAACCACAAATGGGACTGAACAAAGGTATCTAAGACAAAGAGAAACAAATTACACCAAATTAGTAGAGAGAGGGAGGGCAGAAAGATTCATGGTATGGATCTTCCAGTATGCCACAAACTTCCTTAGACACACAAGGACTCATATGGGGCTCTCCAGAACTGGCTCATTCCTTGCTCCAAACCATGGGCCAGCTGGCTATGACACTGCACGGATCCTACCAAGAGCCACAGGAGAAGTTCAGTTCCAGAACTTGCCTTCATTCTTAAGAATGAAGCACAACACAACTGCATCTGGCCCTCATCATTTAGCCCGTTCCAGGATATACGAGAGGCTTAAATGTGTCCTTTGAAAACAAAACTCTAGATGCTCTTCAAAGAAAGATAAATTCTCTGGAAGTGGATTGGTTGATCCACAGACATTCAAATGTTATGACAAAAGGAGCACAGCACTGATGGATAGTGGTATCACTAGTAATTTGTAGGATGCAGGTGGAGCTGCAAGCACCAACCTGTCAATAGTCCAGATCCCCCAGCTACAAAATTCTCCCTGAAGGAGTGATAAGGTCCCAAAGTCTACATTAACTCTTGCAACTTAGGCAGAAGATGGATCAGTTCCTGTTTTAGAAGTGAAATGTGGTGCATTCGTAGGAAGGGCTGCACGCAGTGGCACATGCCGAATGTTTGGTCTGTTTGCCTGTTTCCAGAGGCTGAGTCGAGTGTCTGAATTCCACAGTTCCTGAGTTCTGGACGTGCTCCCTGCAGGGATATCTCAGTGCCCCACAGGAACCTGCAGCCGAGGCCTTTAATCAGCTGCTGCCTGTTCGCAGCAACGTCCTTCACCAAAGCACCAGTGCCAAAGCTGAGCGGGCTTTAATTCCACGACAAGATCAGGTTGAAAGTGAATGTGTGACAGAGCACACAGCCATCCTAAGGAAGCTACTAGGACCTGCGACCTTGAGATCAATGTAGAGGTTCTTAGTGTGACCAGTTTGCCTGAGGGCAGCACGAGAACGTGCTCAGAAAGCTGGCGTGCAGAGGGGCCTGTGACACACCGATCAGTGCTGCAGAGATTGACTGCAAGTGAAACAGCAGCAAAGGACACTCATGTGCTAATAAAGAAAGGCTGGAAGTGCAGGAAGACCTCGCGTGCTGCACAGGATGGTCTCCCTCATTGTGAAAGTTTCAGGCAGTCTTTCATCTATGTCCAGAACACAAAATTGGCCATAGCTCTGCACAGACATATATAGACGCCACTTTGGGACTCAAAGAGAGAGAGGAGAGTCTATGGAAAAGAGTCTATGGAAGTGGTGCTGCTTGGAATAACGGGGAAGTGCATTTCACTGTGAATGGGCTGTCCATGGGCAGGAAAACTGAGCATCGCTGGAGTAAACAGAGGTGGAAAATGCTCAAAGGTGTCATGTAATTTCACATCAGGAAAAGTGATGAAAAAGGTTTGCAGAATTAACTGCTGGGTGCAAAAGGCCATTGACCCACTTTTTTTTTGAGGCAACAGCTGCAAACCAACCAAATCACCAGTGCAGAACCCAGGCTACTGCTCAGCAGCACAAGTGCACGCTCAGCTGCGGCTCCACTGAGAAAAAATGATGAACTGCAAAGCATGGGAATTACTAAGGAGACCCTGAGAAGTGGGAAGGGACATTGCCATAACCCTATTTGATACCACTTGCTTCACGTGGAGCTATAAAAGAACGTATGGTCCATAGCTAAGCTTTGTCCAATGTTGGCCATGGCACCTCAAGTAGCTCCACCACGTCCCATTTCTCTGCTGTGACAGGATTCATTTTAGGCTGTGGTTCTGCTGCCACTAATCCCTGCCTAGTACTGGACTGTCCAGATCTGCCATAGGAGTGGGCACATGATGGCGTTTCTGTGGAAAGAGCCAAAGCAGATGATGTGAAGTTCATGCTGGTTTTATGCTTTTTATGCCAACTTTATTGCAGTAGTGGGAATACAGACAATACCTTATTCAGCAGAAAACCTTATGCTACAATTTATCAAAAATTTTTCAGATAAATTTCAACCATGAGAGTCAGTTTGTATTGAATCAGCACTCTGCATCATTTGCCTGTGGCATTTTGGATCCAATACCAGGACTCTTAATGCCAGATTTACTGTATTGATGAACCACATCCTCAGCTGCTGTCAAACAGGACAAAAGCAAAAGGCGAAGCCTTTATTTCAAGCATTTACAGAATATATAGAGACCAAAAAAAAGAGCATTTGGACAGGAGAGAAGAAGCAAGGAAGCTGATGGCCTCTTCTGAAACAGAAGAGTATTACCAAAGAGGGGATCTCTGAATAATTCAGTGCTGCAGTGATTGGCAGCAGTGCTCTAGCTCTGAAGCCAAAACAACAAGATTTCATTACATCCCAATAACATACAGTCTTTAGGCTGCAATATTCATCAGATCAATACTTTTATTTCTATCAGGACGTAGCACATTTGTTTTGTTACCCCTCGAGTATCTCCCGAGAGTCTGCTGTTTTACACAAATAGAGTCAGCCTGCTCACTCTGTTGTTATAATGAATTCTTCTCAAAGACACATAAAGCACTCGGGAAATTGCAAACTCCACTTTTCACCAGCACGTTTTCTAGCAGTTTTAATAAATGTTTTTTTTAAAAAGCAAAAAACAAACCACCCTGACAGCAAACAATTGTGTTTATCCCCCGGACTGTAAGGCTCTTCAGATAATCGCTGTCTTTGAATTACTAATAATGGTCTTAAGAGCAGCAAGGCTCCCAGCCATGGCAATTCAACAGTTGGGAATAAGTTGAAACTAAAGCCAGTCATTCCCTATAACTTGGGTGCTGCAAAGAAAGACACACTGAGTGCCTGCAGGTATGGTGCAGGGCTCTTGGGGTACACAGCACCCTGGTTAAAGTGTGTAGGGACCTTCTCCATGAAGCTGGATTTTGGAGGGGTTGATAGCGACTCAACTTAACGTAGCAAAAACATTCCCAGCCCAGCAGCAAAGACACTATGTGCAAATCGCCCCTGCTGCGTAGGAGATATGTGTGGAGGCCCCAAACTGCACCAGGGGAAACTCCTGCTATTTATGTCACCCTGTGTCACCTACGGGTCCTGCGGCAGGTTTTTGTGCTGAGGAGGAAGCCGGGGTCTCCGCCACGGAAGCGCTGGTGCCGGCGGAGCTGATGCCGAACGTTGCACAAGGGCCTCGGCATCCTTCGGAAATGGCAAAGCAAACAAGGCTTCTCCTTAGGGAGGGCTGTGGTTCCTCTTGGACCCGGCCCTGCGGTACCAGGCAGCAGAAGACTCCACCGGAGCAACTGGGTGAACTCTTCAGGCTAGGCACAGCTCCTGTGGTCTTTGATTTATGGCATATATATCCATTTATGAGGCAGCTGAAGAAAAAATGGTCTCTTTACACTTTTTCATCAAATAGCTTAGAACACTTTGATATTTTAAAGTTTTTATTTTAAAACAAAACACACTTTAATAAGCTATTTAGGTCCAAAATGTATTGTTTAACTCTTTCCATTTGATGCAATGGACAGTGGCCTCTCAACTGGTCATTCAGTTCAGTGGTCATTCAAATATCTCTTTGTGTCTGATGAAATGTAACCAAAATCCAAACATTGCTTATTTATTCCAGGAGAAGACAGGATGGAAACCCCTTTCTTCTTTGCTCTCTTACAGCAGCGATTCAACCAACAAAACATTGGTGGCACCTCCTATGGGGCTAAAGCCCCACCAAGGCTGTTGAAATGAGCAGCCCCAGTAATGTGAGCTACATTTCAGCTGCTGATTAACAGCAAGATGGCAAGACCACGACAGCTGAGCACATAGCAGAGAGGTGTGATGCGCTCTCAGATCAGTGTGTGGGCAGCAGGATCCCGTCTAGTATCCGAAGGCAGAAGATAATTTTTAACGGGAGCAGGAGAGCATTTCAGGATTTTTAGCAGCTTTTCCCACTTGAGGACCTGGAATGTAACCTTCAAGGCACTGCAAGTTACCACTGAAAATGCAGCAGCAACATCTGGTCCCTACACTGCCTAAATCTCTTCTCCCAAATTGTTATGTTATTCTAGAGGAATAACATCATTCTAAGCCTTTCTGCAACATTATTATTCATACTATGCAATAACTGCCATCCATGGATGTCCCTCAGAAAAATGGAAGTACCAAATTATTCATAAAGACACATTTAATAGGGTTATCATTGGACTATGGCAGAGCAGCTCATGGGAGAAAGTACTAGCTGTTATTTGCATGTAGGTGACCCATCCGATGCTCCTTAACAGTCTTACCGTTTTAAGCTATTATGTCTGACAGCTGCCGTTTCTAATTTTCCCTCAAGCTTACCAAATCTTACTAAAAAAAGAGTCAATATGAGTCCCTGGCATAGGAGGACTTGTCACTGGGCCTGTATCTGGCATCATTTGGCATGTGATGGGGCCAATGTTACCCCACCACTCACTTCCCCGGCCTTGCCTACGGGACCAGAAGGCCCAAAGACTCATGAGAAACGAGTTCTCTTACCAAGGACCTTGGGGGATGAACATGCACCTGCTTTCAGGTCATCATTAACATTACTCTGCCAATCACTTGCAATGATTAGTGCTGCCCCATGCAAACGCTTTGGACGGGAGGGCACTGATGTAAATCAAATACGCTCATTCAGCGCCCTTATCGTCAACAGGAATCGTTCCCTGATATTGGTGCTCTTAGGACAGAATCCTCATCTTGGTGTAAATGTACATATTTTATTATTTAAAACTAGGAACAGTTAAATGTTTATTTAAGGCACAAAGGAGATATTGTTAGCACTCTGTTTTATAACACAGCATCTATTATGTTTCCCTTTATGGCTCATTCCCTAGAATGAACTGGTTTCCAAATGAGAAACAGGCATTCAGGGTTTTGTGGCATAAATGATGATTCTGACTCATTTATTCTCAACAGTTCACAAGCACTTCTGTGTGCTTTATGTAGATGTGCAGAACTAGATTGAAACCTTTTTTTTATATAGAAAATGTGCTATTTGCAATCACTTTGACGTTAGCTGCCAAAAGGTCACCATGCCATTTGGGTATGTGGGTATTTAGAAACATCCCTAGTCCCATTATGTACAAAACCAGGTACTTTTCATGGCTGCAGTACAGCAAAAATTAGGGTCCTTGCTATCCGGGTAGGGGATGCTGCTTCTGATATTCATTATTTCATTTTATAGCAAAAATAAAGCTTCTAGAACCTTTACCTTTTTGCAAAGCTATTGACACTACTAAATCTGACACCTTCATGCTACTAAAGCCTACTGTTTCCAGTTTAAGTGTAAAACCTCGTAAATTTTATATTTGCTAATTTATTTATACTAGATGTGTGTGCACTAAATCTGCAATGAGACTATTAGCAGCGCCCTATCTTTATTTTGAATGCTAAATATTCAACTCCAAATGATGCTCAAAGATTTAAAGCTGGAAACATATTACTTTCTTTTCATCATAAAACTCTTTTGCACTGATGATTTTACAGAGCTTTGCTTGTATGCAGGCACTTAGTGGAAGACCAATTGCATAACCTTTTTCCCCTTACAAGCATTCCTGAGGCTAAATAAGACTTTACCAGCAACAACAACACCCATCAGTTATCTGTGCTGTAGTGTAAACAATGAAATTCTTATTATGTACTCAGAATTCACAGAGCCATTTCCATGGTAACTCTGTTTTCATGTCATATCTTTAATGAATAGGTAATGAAAGAAATGCTGCATTTACAACTTCATTACTAGTAAAAAAAATACAGCAGTAAATTTGAATTATAGTAGCTGTCATTTTTCGAACATGCCGAAGATCATGCAGGAATTTCAAGGCTGTCATTTTGAAGTGACAAAGTAAATACAAGCAGAAAAACACACCAGACACTCTTGGTTTTAATCCCCCTCTTCAGTTTGTTATGCTTTTCATAATTTTCTGATATAGAGTAAAAGATAGGAAGTAATAGGAAAAGGTCACCTCGGCATGATAGGGCAGACACAGTTGGAGACAAGTTGTGTACTCATGAACACGTACACCAATGCTAGTGAATCCTAATGACTTGATCCATCATATTTTAATTACATAAATCACTGAAGTGCTGACTTCTATAGGTATTACTTTCTGGGGAGATATAAAATGCATCACGGATCGGGGATGATGTTTACCTGTGGGAAAGGACTAGAAAGAGATTCTGACTGGCACGAGACAGGCACGAGGAGATAATCGCAGGCAGCCAGGTGAGTCCGTTATGGGAAGATCGCAGTGCAAAACCCAAAGATATTGTGGCCA
>NW_010586739.1:45793-60180 GCF_000705375.1 Tinamus guttatus
CCGCTCGGGGCGGGGCTGCCGGCCTGACAGGCTCGTGGAGCAGCGCGGGCTCGGGGGAGCCGGCAGCGATTTGCATGCACGTCAGGGCCAAGTTTCCTCGGTTAAATTCCTGCAGGTTCCGAGTCGAAATGTCCCCCTTGGCCCTGCTCCCGACCCGCGGAGTTGCGACCTCGCAGACATCGCTCTTGTCATGGCCGGGGAGCACCACGCCATGCCATGAGCAACGTGCTGGTCTCTGCTCACGGACCGCCTGCTCCTCTCCCTCACCAGGAGGAGGAGAGTGACCAAGAGTCGTGACTTTACCACAGATCCCCAGTGTATGGTTTACTGAATCCCCCATTTCTCCCTTCCTGTGCGAATCTGCTGCCATTAAAAGAATCGCTTTGTCTGGCAGTGTTGGTGTACGTGGCATCAGCAGAGGGGACACCAAGGTTCAAAGTCCACAGAGCAAGCAAAAAGGACCCAGAAAGAGCTTCCTTATGAAGTATCGCAACTCCTTAGCACCACAGTGACTTTGAGTCACTTCACCAAGGACTGAAGTTGTCCAGGACACATCAGTGTTTCATTCCCAAGGAAAGGCCCAGGTCGGCCTGTCTGCCACCGCGTGGGGAGGCCATTGGCTCCTCCCTGGTAGGGCTGGAGTTTTGCAGTCATCTTAGGGAGCTTCGATGCCACCGCAGAGACCTTCCAGCAAGATTTGTTAGCTCTCAAAAGCAGTGGTTTGGGGAAAAATAACAGCGGTGCAAAGTCATTACAGATGGAGGCCAGAGATGCTGCGGAGATTGAACTTGTTGCAGGAATATTTTATACCTGACCAAAACTGAACAACTGGACTGTGAAATGATTGAGCAAATAAAAAAAGTAGTAAAAATGCTGGAGTGATAGTAATAGAAGATTTTTAACTACCAGAGCATAGGCTGGAGTCCATTAAGTGGGTGAAATAAGGCCTGAGGTATGTGGCTCACAGTGTGGTGAGTTTTTTTTTTTTTTGGTTAAAGAACTCATTAAATGCCCCAGCAGTAGTTACCTGGGTATTAAATAACACAGAGAATAAATATAGCTGCCCAAACCAGTAGTAAACTGGGTATTATTAAGAAGGGCAGGAATTATATTGATGAATTTGCACAATGTTTTAAGCAAAACCACTCAAATATCCTAGGTCGAACACTGCAAGGATCTGAGGGCAACCTTAGAGACACTGTCAAGGACACTGAGCGATACTGGCTCCAGTGTCATCTCTCCCTCAAGTCCTACCACTTCACCTTGACTCTTGGATTTGCTTTCTCTAGAGGGACAGAAGTTGGATGTAGGGTAGTTGTCCTGGCACAAGGACAATTGATGGCTTCCCAAGTCCAGGTGGATACTGCCACTCAGATTTTGGGGTAACAGAATGGTAAAGAGGGACTTTAGAAGGACTTGGGACCTGTTCCAGCAAAACTGAAGCTGACAAACTTTTTTTTGTTTTCTAGTTTTCAGTCTTTCCTCTCATCTCCTCTCCTCCTCAGGAAAATCTTTCTCAGCTTAATTTTCAGTTCTGTCTCAAGCATGAGTCTTCTAAAATGTCTCAATTCCAAGTGATTCACCATCATACCTTTGGGAATTTGGGAAAATTGATGATGCTTCACTTTTAGAAAACTATTCTACTTTTTTTTTTGGTCCATTTGTAACTAAAATTTACTTGATGTGAAACGTCAATCTCATTCTACCCCCTAAGGCCTACTGAGATCTAGGGAATGGAGCTATTGAGCTATTTTCACCTAGAAGGTCGGGAAACAGTTTGAGTTATTAGAGGTGGAATTATTTTAAACATCTGTGAGATATACAAGGCTCTCAGCATGTGTTACCGCTTCCATACAATGTCTGGCAAATGTTATAGGCACCACTCCTCCTAACCTAAGCCTTCATTAAAAAAAAAAAAAAAGGAAGGAAAAAAAAAACAAACTGAGAACTCAACAGTTTCTCTGCTAGTTTTTGTAACGGTAAAAAATACATAACGCTTTATGTTTTTAATGGCAATGCCAGGGGCAATTCCAGATGATTTTCCCCTTTGTCAGAAGGGAGGGAGTATTGCAGTCAGTCCCCAGCTGTATAATTTGCTTTCCTCAGCCCGGAACAGCAGAGTTTCTGGTTCAAACTCTTTCTCTTGGCAGCTGGTATTTTCACAGCCCGCTTGACTCTGCGGGAAGTGTTTGTCCTTTTCCCTCTCAGCATCTTGCTTTTAGCTTCAGCACCTCAGGGACATGCTGGTCATTTCCCTGGACAACAGTAGCTTGACTCTGTTTCTCCTGCTTTGGGAACCTCCCAAAAAGCCAGCAGGATCATGGGGCTCGTGTGGGATCTGCCCGATCCAGCCATCATACCTTGGTTGGTTTTGAGGGCAAACTCCACACCATGTTCGTGCCTTGCCTAGAGACATGTGGCTTCCCACCACTTCAGCAGTTACTGCACCTCCAGCTGGAAAGTCCCTGCAATGGTCTGGAAGCCCGAGACATGTTTGGGCATCCAGGGAAAGAAAAATGCTTTTGGATTGAATGCCCAGTCCTGTAATCAGTTGCCTCTTGGTAGTCACCACGTCTAGATGTCCCCGAGACCCGGGGAAGACAAGCGTTTATTTTCCTATGCACTCTGCAGCACTGACACTAAGCGATGTACTTTGCTACCATAGGAAGACTGTGAACGAGGTTGAAACCTATCACTCAAAGACTAAAGGGATGTTTAGGTGAGAAGAGGCAAGTCCAATCCTCTACTTTTCAGGTACTGATCTAATACAGCACCATCTCACCACCGGTTACATTTCTCTCTCCAGTTTCTCCTGTTGAGAGACACACCAGGTCCCGGAGAGCCAGGAATGTGCCCCAAGCTCAGTTTATCGCAGAAATTGTTACCTTTGTGTAGCCAGCTTTCTTCCTATTACTCCAGTCCCAATTTCTTCATATGTAACAGCAAATTTTGTATTGATGTTGCTTTTCGTACTGTGCTTTCTGCAAGCTCCAGGTTCTCAGCCACCCTCCTCAAGGTCATGCTTGGAAATAGGAAGATCCAGCTTTGGGGAATTCTTCTGGCAACCTTGCTCTAACTTGATGTCTTCCTTTTTTAATGCTCTCTGTTTACATTGCTACCTGTTGCTCATTCCTTTTCCACCTTTCAGCTTTTTCTACTAATCTCTGCTGCCTCCATTCTAACTGATGATTTCCCATGTGGGGCTATATCAAATGCTTCACTGAAGTCTGAAAAGATGAGGCCCACTGCATTTTCTTTACCAAGAAAATCAGTTATTCTATCAGAGAAAGATATTGAGTTAGTGTGGCATGTGGTACTGTTGGAAAAAATGTATTTTCTTCCATTTTTCATTTATTTCCTCTTGTACAAATAAATAAAAATAAAGATTCTAATCACTATTTTCCCTCCAAATAACATCTAAATTCTGGCATACTGCTGAGATCAGATGATCAGTCCAGAACACTTTGCATCCCCTTGTCCCCACGTCCTTAAGTATAAGTGTTGTATTTGCTATTCTCCAGACAGCATCGTCTTCCATTAGGCCACTGCATTAATCCGACCCAATTTGCGCATACTGAGCATCTTGAACACTGCTTCTATTTTAGAAGAGGTAATTTTCATAGCTAGGTCTCTGTCGCCATTCAGTCTCTCTGCCCCTGTCACATATTATGACCCCTCTTGAAAACCAAGATAGAGACCGCATCGATTTTTGGGGTCATGCTTAGTTTGCCTCCACCCAGCCCGCTCTGACAATTTTTGGTTTAGTTTGCCTCCACCCAGCCCGCTCTGCATAGACTTCCCTTCTTGTTCTTTTTAGCCCTAAAAAACCTCAAGGATCTCTCTTATTTATCGTTGCTTCACTTCCCTTCTCGTTCTTTTTAGCCCTAAAAAACCCCAAGGATCTCTCTTATTTATCGTTGCTTGCACACGACAGGAGCTTGTCAGATGGGGCAGGCAGTGGCAGAGGAACGGGCAGAGCCGCTGCATAGATGGGAGCAGATGCACAGGCACAGGCTGAATATATTTTTTCATGGATTATTAGGTCCTAAAGACACAGTTTGGTGCTTAAAGGAATTCAAGAAATGTAAGGATAAAGCAAGCTGACAAAACCTCATACAAAACAGACAGGAGAGCTCAGCAGCAACGGGCGCTGCGATGATACAACTTAACTGCAGAAACGACACCCTAAGAGGACCCAGCTCCTAGCATGGGAGTGAATATGTGCAGTTTTTGCAGCTTGCCCGACATACCATGGACTTTGCCTACCATTTCAAGAGCGTTTTAGCACTGTTTCTAGGGGGACCTGCAGGTCAACCAGCACTTTATTTCAGTTTTATTGAGTTCCCCCTGAAATCCATCATATTGATGAAACGCACAGTACTGGTTAGTGAAAAGCAGGGTTTGCACTCCGAGTTTCAGTAATGGGCTGAAGTAGCATTAGGAAAAGGAGAAAAAAATGAGACCGTCCACCCAGACGACTGAGTTATTGTAATAAATACTGATCTTTCATTGCTGAGAACAGAATAATGAAGGGGAGCCAGGACTGCACAACTACAAAAGCTTTCATTCTCTAATTGTCAAAAAGCATTAGACATCAACTATTTATTGTGTAGGAGAGGAAGAGGGAACAGACTTCAGTGCATCCCTTCACCAGAGGTTGTCCCTAATTGTCATGCATAGATTGCAACCAGAGGTTACTGAGCAAAATTTGTTTGCATTTATTAATCAAAAGGAGTCAAAGGCACACAAAGATATCATCAAGGCTCCCTTGTGCTTGGGGAGGCTGACAACTAAAATTCTTGATGAAGTGTTTGCAGAATGTTTGCAATCTGTTCACAGCCTTTTTACTTTGCAGGTGCAAACCTTTCTATCTGCTACATCAAAGAAACAATTGAAAATTAAACATAGTAAACATCACTGCACAGGTTTTAATCTCTCATTTCTCCAGCACAAAAGGAGTGGTATAATTAATTTCAAAGCAATGTTTGAGTTCTTTCAATATTCATTTGTGCACATTAGCATGTCATTAGCTATGTTTTAAACACTGATCCTTATTTCCTTCTCCCACTCACCTTTCTTTTAGCGGCTTTGTTTAAAATCAAAATAAATAAATAAACCAGAAAGTTTTACTTCCTAGGAGATGCCTTTCCTGCTAAAGCACCCGTGCATAGGTAATTATGGCACTCAATGAAATAGATTGGGGGAATAATGCCTGGCTTTGGAGGTAAAGCCATGCAGCAGAAAATAGATGAAGAGAGATAATTCTTTTCAGAGATGTTAGGAACTTACAGGGGCAGAGACACTCTCACTGAGTTTTGCTATCATGCCTTGTGAATAATGTATTTTATTATATCCATTGTGGTTATCTTTTAACATGTTAATAACACTTCTAACACTCCCCCCCCCCAGCCCTTGTTCTTTTATGTAGTTTTAAAATGCTTTCTTTTATTAAGATGTAACAAATGGAGATACGATCAATAGATACTTATTTTGTTGATGACTAACCAGTCAAAGGATTTTCTCGTAAGTTTAATTTTAAACACAGCTCTGTTTGAACCATGTCTACGGGGTAATTTCAGCCATCTATCTCCAGCATTTCCTGTAGCATTTCCGAGCTAACTCCTAATAACATCCTCCCCCTTAGGTATATTAATTTTATACATCCTGAACAGGAGATTGAACAGTTCTCAAGCAGCCACGCAAGGTCACCGACACCAGCAAAAATAGACCCTTTCACGGTGCTTTTATCGAGTCACTCTGGCGCTTGGAGCCGTCTGTGTGGGCCCGAACAGCGTGTGGACTTCCTGGAGTTTAATATACAATTGTTTTCAAGAACCATTCAGCTCAATTTGTATTGAAAATATTACTTGGGAAACAATGAGCCTTTCAGACGTTTTGGCTGTCTTTCAGCTAAAGGGTATAATTTCAGCGTTTGCAGCGAGGTAAGAAATGTGCCGCGAACGTAGGCCGGGTCTCGGTGGGGAGGGAAGGGCAGCAAGGCCAAGCGGCCCCATCTCCGCCCTGTCGTCACCCAGGGCCTTGCGTTTACATGAAAATATGGTGCTTACCCCAGCAGAGACCTTCTCGCAGGGCAAATTGTGGGATAATTGCCGTGGCCATGCTTGGCATCGCGGCTGCCACGGCCCGCGGCCTGGTGACAGGGGCGGATCTTTCCAGGGCAGCCAAAGGAAGCGGTGGGTAGTTCATAATTACTTCGTTACCTGAACGTCTTCGCTCCCATCTTGGACTCTTCAGTGAGAGCAAGGAAAGGTGCACACAAACGCCAGTTAACGCTGGGTGGAAGGAAAGGGAGTATCCAGCTCTTACAGAACCCACAGGAATATCTAGCCCAGCATCTGCCTGGGCTGCTCTGAGGAGGCTGCTCACCCCAAAACGTGGCCTCTCCACGTGTGCATGCCTGTGTGTACACAAACCAAAATATACAAATACCTATGTTTGTACATACGCATATATAGAGAAGAACTGTTTTTTTTCGACTCAGGGTCACTGCACGTTTCACAGGCATATTTGTTTCTCCTGATGCTAGAGAACTTAATTACAAAAATTCAATTTTCATACATTCAATTCATTTTCATACAGAGCGGAAGCAAATGAAATTGCCTTTTTTCTTTTTTCTTTTTTTTTTTTTTGCACTCAACGGGGTGTCGCCGTGATGAAATGAAATTAAATATGACATAGTTCTTATAGGAAAGCTTAGTTCCTTTAAAACAAAAGGACTGGTTTAACTTAGAGCTTTTAATTATGCACAAGTATATTCAAAGACATCTTAACAAGTGTTTTACACATCTATACAATTCTATTATTCAAACTAAAAAAAAAGAAATCGCCCTTCAGCTGAACAGGACTCATTTCTCACTGTTGCTGCTCTCCCAGATCATTGCTATTTATTTCAGCTGCTCTTTCCGACCCCTTGCTACAATTCCCCACACTGATGAGGGAAAATGTATTAACCATTTGTCTACTCAGATACGTAGTCAGCTTTGGCACCACTTGTGGTGCACCATTACCCGGGGTACGACACTCCACCTGCCTGCACCTTCTTTCTCTTGCCCAGTCTTGCTTGTAATCCTATGTAGATGGTAATATGTAGAATATAAGATAATAAGGTATAGCTGGCACCACTTGCCAAAATAAGGCTGTTTTGCATCGGGGAGCTCCAGTCCCATTCGAGGCCTTTATGCACCACTAAAACCCTCTGCTATTAGTTGCTTTCTTGCTTTTTTGCATTTTATGGTAGCGCTGAATACATGAGGTGTCCAAAACCCCTTTCTGAAATAATCGGTATAACCTGGACTGAAGGTTTCTGTCATCTGATTGTTAAACAGCAGCTAAGAACCTCTGCTTGAGTACAGGGAATTTTAGGAGTTTCATTTTCTTTTCCTTCAATTCATTGCAAAGAGCAGGTTTATGCCATGATTGCACGGTCACGTTCCTTCCTTCCTTAGGTGTTTTCCTGGTTTCCCACTAAATGCACCATGCAACAGGCTGTCCATGTGCTAGCTGACCCCACCATCGTGGTTGCACACCGGGCACCTTGCTGAGCCCCACGTGCCTGGCAGTCACTCCAAGCAAACAGGCAAATTCAGATAATCCAACCAATTCC
This sequence comes from Tinamus guttatus, assembly GCF_000705375.1. Next base: position 53,418 of record NW_010586739.1, read on the forward strand.
CGGCTGCTTTGTTCCTCCAAAGGGCTCCATCTCAGGGAGTTATTTCCTTCTGCTTCCCCAAGAGCTTCAGATGACTTTGATTACTCACCTGAAGAGTAATAAAAAAGCTTCTTATGAAGACTTTTAAAAATAATATGTCTTGACACAGTTATTTTAGATTGGAAAGTTGAAGGGAAAATAATTATTTCCAAAAGGAACAGAGTAGAGTCTCTTACTACACAGATGCCAGAGAAACACAAGCTACTGCAGAAAGAAAGCATCATTGAGCCCGAGTTTATAGAAGCCACAGGTTCACAACTAAAATTAAAATGCAAAAAACATTTGATAATAAATAAACTCAAAGACATTGCACAGCAATTAAAACCAATCTACCGAGAGGAGAATCTATGGAAGTGCAATAAAACGTAACAAAAGCTTATAAGATAGGACATAAATCTAATTAACCTAAGCAGTGGTGATAACAGAGCCTGATTGCAAAGCATTCTTACTTGCTAGCCCTCTGTCTTGGTTGTATTCCCAATGCCCAAGAAGGGTGGAAAAGAAACTCCTGGGGTGCTCTGGCACCTCTACAACAGCAGAAAGGGAAAAGTCAGGGAGCTTGGAGGAAATTTGTTTCTCATATCGACATAAAGCAGCTCTGAAGGCCCTGGGACATAAATCCATTAGTGGGCACAGAGTTTGGTCACGGACATTTGTGTCCTCACTTCCAAGTTCCTGCGTGTTTTTATTCCAAAATTCTTCGGCATCTCCAAGGTACATTCAGAGCACACGGGGTCCACACACTAAAGTCACTCGTTTGAACTCTGTATCGAAAGTGCATCCTCATTTGTACACACTTGTACAAGGATATATGCTTATTAATGAGAGTTACTTCATTAATGAAGCAACTTCAGCTTCGTAGCAGCAAAACTAAGTCACAGGGAAGCTCCTTCCAGTACCTCACTTGAAATAAAGTCAACTGAGAAGACAGTCTAGGAGAATCTTGGTGGGGGGGAAAAAACAAAACAGGCAAATGTTTGGAAATAATCCAGTTGCTTAATTGATTGAAAAACAAAGAAATGCCATAGTCCAGTATTTTAAAGCAGTTAAATTTCTAGACGCCAGCACCAGAGAAAGGCTGTTACCTCTTAGTCACTACTGAGTGTCGAGAGGACTGTTCTTCAGAGGAGCTGCTACACTAAGGGGCAGCTTACGAGGCTCTGTTATTTACAGCACTGTAGCTGCTGCATAAATCCCCCCTGGAAGCGCATTGTTTGTGGCTTTGTTAAGTGCTCTGACATGCAGCGTAAGGAAGGACATGAATAAATGACAATACGGTGCATATGGAAAGAGAGCACAACATAAGCACTTCATAGTTTATTTCTTGAAGTCGATAACTATTCTTTTAGCTGTAATTTTTAGTCTTTATTATTACCAGATAGAGTTATTTGTAAGTGGGTGAATGAGGAAGGCCTTCATGTACTGTAATATAATGATGCTGTCACACTCTCGGCCATTAATCAGTGGATCTAATTTTATGTGCAGTTCAAACATCAACAAATCTTTTTTAAAGGTATTGACTGCATTGATTTTTAAGACATATTGTAGCTCTTGGGACAAAGCAAGGAAAAGTTCTACAGAGCCACTGTGCAGCACACAAACAAATGCAATCACCACCACCCTGTGTTTCTAATAAACTTGGGCTGTTCCTGAGCTCCACATGAAGTCAGGAGTTTTGCCATGATCTCCCCACTGCAGTTAGAGCTGGTTATAGATAGCGTTGGATAAATATTTGTTCTATCTGTTAGAGAAAGAAATGAACAAGTTGGGAGCACAATGCACTATTTTAGCAAGAGTCAAAACTAAAGTCAAGCTCAAGACTCAAAGTGATGGCTCTAGAACTTGAGCCCACCATGGGGTCTGGGTGTTATTCAACTTGGATCTAAATTCCCACTTGCAAACATGTGGGATATACAGCATTCTTCTTCATTTTTGATCACTAACTTCAGGCAGGGACTTCCTCTTATTACTTGATTGCATGTTGCCACACTCAGAGGCTTCAGCCTTATCTGGAGTGTCCAGGCATTACTGCTAACAACAGCAGAAAGCAAGTTATCAATCTTCACCCAAAGCCTGATTTAAGAAGCTCCTCCTAAATGCATACAAAAATTGTTTACGTCTTTAAATGAGTAGGCTAGAACAAAGCTAGACACTACATTTTTCTACAGAATGTGGAGTGAATTCGAAGAGTTCTAGAATTATTTCATGAAGTTTGTAAGTTAGGGCGCAGTAAAAAAGCTGAAACTCTGTTCTCTATCCCATAAATGTTAGGAAGACACTGTGGAAATACTAGTAAGGACAAGAATGCAGTGAACTTCAGAAGGAACATGGTATTACAGACAGAAATCTCCTTAACTTTATTAAAGGAAATCACTTGTAATATATTTTAAGCATAATCCTCCTTGGTGATTTCTAATACTGGTAGGAACCACTGAATGGATCTCTTAGGTTTCTGAGGAGGCTTTCGGGAGACTTCCTTTGTCTATAATGTCCTTAGATGTTTCCATAGCTGCGTGGTGTCTCCAAACACTGCTCCACCTCTGCCTGTTACTACAGGGCTCATGGCAAATCCCATGAGCGGCTCTTCTGTTACTTAAAAGTGCCTGAGGATTAAGAACCACACGGATCCAAGAGCGGTCAGAAGTCAAAGCAGCACACGACTTACTAGAAATCACCACGTATCTTGGGGTGTTTCCAGGAACTCCAAGTCACAGCTCTAGCTATGCAGGACGCTGGTAACTTTTGCATCTCCTTGTACATCTTATAGACTATTAAGGCTTTCAAGACTCATTCCACTCTTACCTCTACCTACACTGATCTCATTTCCTTAATACATCATGCTTTTCTCAGTGTTCCCTCTTATCTCCTCATGCCAAAGACAAAGAGGTGTGTGGAGGTGGAGGGGGAAGTTCACGAAGCCTTATCTTCCATGCTGACTTGCTTTACCCTTTCTCCTTATCAGCTAAGACACTCCATGGGCTTTTCTGAGCTCTCCACCACCTTTGGTAGACGTGCCTGTGCTGCCTGGGACTGCCTTGCTGCAAAGGAGTTTCTGCAGCATCATCCGTGGTACGTTTGTGTAAATGGCTCACTCTGGGCTATGCACCAATAGGATGAAAAGCAGCTACAGAATCACAGAGGCAAACGTTGTGTATAACCTGGCTGGCAGAGAAATGGAACAACTGAGGTATAATAAGATTATTACAGTGCAAACTTATTCTCTTGCCATAAGGATGCATTTTAATGGCTTTTGTAGAAGGTGTCGAGCAATCTGCCTGACTTTCTGAGACGGCTGATTTTGCATGGGTGGGATAGCTCTGCTTGGAGGATCCTGGACAGCTCCATGATACTATGCGACCAAAAGGGGAGATCACTCTCTCAGTCTCTCTTCTAATTTCCGTACAATTGCCTTATTGCAGTTTTATGCTGGGAATAGGCACGGCACTTCCCAAGGGTTTTGCTTTCCCCGGTAGCAAAGGTCTCACTCGCTGTTTGGGCAGAACGGATCTTTTTGGTAAATCGTTCACAGCACAGGCTATTACACATCACAGTACCCTGTGGGTATGATTGAAATTTATATGCAAGGAACAATCAAGAATGCCAAGTGCTCTGGATAAACGGTAGGTAAGTGGAAGAAGGCAGATAAGCAGCCTAGGAGGTTTAAGTTACAGGATCTTAAGCCGTAGAAAGATTCGTTCTGTCATTTACATCACAACCGGTTTCATTTGTAGGATGAATAATGGAAAGCTCGTTCAGATAAGGTTTTGGGTGCAGTCCTGGGGGTGCCGAGCTCTGCCAGCTCCCACCCCAGGCAGGGCTGCACTCAGGATCCTGCTGCAAACGGCTGCTGCCGACCAGGCCCAAGGAGCAGCCAAGAACTGACCCCTGGAGCTATAAATCACCTAAGAATTACAGAGCTGCTGATTTATTTATCCTAAAAGCACAAACACCTAAATGTCGCTGGAGGGAATTCTATCTGTTCTCCTTTTTAAGCTTGATAAAAGTCAGGCAAAGGTTTTGGCATGTTCTTATTTACACGGCAGCACAACTGCAGCCTTCCCTCCCTGCATGGGGACAGTGACACCAACACAAAAAACTGGTGCGTTGCAGGCAGCGTCGAGCTGTGTCCTCAAGCCAGGAACATGATATCAGGTCTTATCTCCAGTTATTGTCATTTGCAGCATCTTTTCATCACAGGAAACCAACAAACCCTTTTCTTGGTATCACTTTGATATTTTCCCAATGACTTGGTTTAATCATCCCCAAAGCATCGCAAAGGAAGCATCCAAAACGACGCAGCTGTTAAGGATGAAGGAAGAAGGTGAGCGCTGAGCTGCAGGAGCCCCTCAAGGAGGCAATCGTTTTATTCAGGGCTGAGTTCTCTTTCCTGCCAGCTGCCCGAGTTTGGAAGAAAAGCACATAAAAAGCTTGGGTTTGGCCCACACCTCCATATTATTTTAACAAAATGAGGAATATTTGTGAATAAGCTATGAAGAATTTACTGTGTTTTTAACAAATATACCATTAATTTAATTATAGCATTGGACTGAAACACTGCAATTTCCTTCAACTTTCTGCTAGCACAATAAAAACACCTGAAAGGTGCCAAAACTCCTTAAGCATAATGTAATTTTGCCTAGAATTTGGCGTTTAACTTGTACCTCCTTGGAAGAGCTGGCAGTATTTGGGAAGAAAGAAGACGTTTGGTTGTGCTGGAATCATTCCCTGCTGGCATCACCCTCGCCCACGGGTGAAGTGCAGCAGCTTCCCGGGAATGGGGCATCCCAGGCCTTGCAGGGAGCGGGATGCAGGAGGAAGGAGGGAAAAATCCTGTGGGAATCCCCGGCGCCATGGGAACAAAGGCAGCGCCATGGGTGGCGGGGAGGCTCGCGGCGACGGCGCGGTCCGTAAAGCCGCACTGAATGGTAACGACAGGCAATAAAATACCCTCAAAACCCGGGGAAGGACAAACCTCCAGACGGCGGCCCGCACTGGCAACGCGGTGGCTGCAAAACACAGGCATAAAGCACGGCCAGGAAGAGCAAATAAAGATCATCCAGTCGTACCAAATGCTTGCAGGGGATCTCGGCCAAGCGAGCAGTCACAATCAAACAGGGACAAGGTGTATGCAATCCCACTGCAAAAAATATGGAGAAACAGTACATTGCCAAGACATTTTAATACTCCTTTAGCCCACAGTTTTTTGAAAATCATTAATAGAGCTATAAAAAGTGAGGAAAGCCGCACAGCGCAGTTCCGACCAACACCGGGGTGTAATTCCACACCAGCTTAGCGCCAGCACTGCTATTATTTCTCTCATGTTACACAAGAAGCCCAGCAAGAGCATCATAAAACAGAGTAAGTATTTTCCCTACTAGCTGAAGTGTCTTTTAGCATAATTATTCCTGATGCTTCAGTTATGGAAAGGAGAGCTAACAATCTAAGCAGCAAGGAGATATTTATTTGCCCGTGAGGTGCAATTACGCTCTGGAAAATGGCTCTTTTTTAATTCAGTGATCTACTTTTGCATGTTAAGGGCCATGCACTGCTAAGACCATAGTCCTTGGGATGATGCATTTTCTCCTTAAAATCTCAGGCCCGGGAATGCTACATTTTGGTTGTTTCCCTCTTCTGCTTTTTTCTTTTCCAGTCTTGTGCAACTCAGGCAGCTCAAGGAAAACAAGCAATATCTATTTTGGCACATATAAAACCCATCAAATCATCATTTAAATTTCCAAATGCAAAATCCACACGCTGAGGATGCTGAAGGCAAAGAGGCCACGGAGTGGTTTTGTTTGTTGAATGCGCAAAGTTACCAGTTAGGGGGAAAAAAAACAAATCCCGCCTTTTATTTAATTTTTAATTTCTGCAAATGTGAAGGTGAGCTAGCCCGTCGCAAGGAGCCTCTCAGAGGAGAAGCAAACGGGGGCTCCCTGGGACACACTGGCTCTCTGCCGTCTGCCCGGGGCTTCTCCTGCTCCTGCCAGGGGAAAAATCACCATTTTTGATGGCTGTCTTTGAAGATGCCATTGATTGTCGCCTTAGAAGAGAAACCCCAGCATTAACAGGCAGGAGAAGGGAAGGATCTTCTTCTTTACCCTTATTGAGACCCATCAGGGCTGACCTGCCTTGGAGGGGGCATCCCGAGGAGCTCTTAAGGTTTCTCAAACCCCCATCTCTCAAGGGCATGAACCTCTACTACTACTGCAGGGTTGAGCTTAACAGAAACCAGCACTTTTAGGCTTCAGGAGAAAAAAAATATCTGAGCAAATGACATTATTGCATCGCAAATCTCAGTTCACAGCAACCACTAATCACCAAAATTGCCAAGTATGAAACCAGTTCCCGAAGCCACGCTCGAAGGGAAGGGCAGTTCACGTAGCAGAGTCAAAGCAGCCAAACGGCAGCGGTCAGGACTGGGAACCGAACTCTCTGTGCATGTGTCTCCGTGGGTGCGTGCGGGAAGCCAAGGCTGGAGTGTTTGCTACGGGAGGCAAATTTGGAGTTACTGGGCAAAGGAAGATACCTGCAGAAAAAGCACCACAGATGTTGTCTGGGGAGGAATAACCCCAGACACCAGTACAGGCTGGGGACTGACCTTATGGAGAGCAGCTCTGCAGAGAGGGACGTGGGCGTCGTGGTGGACGACAAGGTGACCATGAGGCAGCAGTTGCCCTCGTGGCCAAGAAGGCCAATGGGATCCTGGGGTGCATTAAGAAGAGCG
>NW_010586739.1:60396-85509 GCF_000705375.1 Tinamus guttatus
CTCTGGAGATCTTCAAACCCGCTTGGACGCAGCCCTGTGCCACGTGCTCTAGGTGACCCTGCGTGTGCAGGGGGTTGGACTAGGTGATCTCTAGAGGTCCCTTCCAACCTTAATGGTTCTATGATTCTATGATTCTATGCTGGGGTTGCTTGACTATGCAAGTCATTTCCATGACGGGATGGATGTGTGTGGAAGAACTTGCAGTACTGCCACTGGGTATCCAAACACGTGGATGTGACATCACACATTGCTCCTGGACATCCCATTTTCCAAATGTTGTTTCCATCAAAACACAAAAGGGGCACAGCAAGCCCAGCTCAGGCCTCTGCAAGTCGCTCAGCACTGTCTTCCAAGAGATGACGAAGCAGCTACTTTTATTCCCAAACTGAGGGTAACAGGCAACTATATCCTAGCAAACTGAGGACTAAGCATGGCCAGAAGTCGATGGTCAGGCCATTATTTTTGGTGCCGTGAGGAAGCCCCAGCACTTGTGCAGGGCTCAGGCTCCTGCAAGTCACTCAGCACTGTCTTCCAAGAGATGACAAAGCAGCTACTTTTTTTCCCAAACTGCGGGTAACAGGCAACTATATCCTAGCAAATTGAGGACTAAGCATGGCCAGAAGTCGATGGTGCCGTGAGGAAGCCCCAGCACTTGTGCAGCGCTTCAGCCAAGCATTTAGGCTCCCATTTTACCCAAAACAGCTGCATTTCAGCCGTAGAGGAAAGCTGTCCTTGCTTTCACGCTCCTGCTGGGTTGCTGGGCACAAGTGCAGTCTTTTAAATGGCCATCACTGCAAGTGAGAAATGTTATTTCTGTACGGAAAGCCTTTCTACAGAACAGGCCACTGGTGAGGGAAGAACAGAGAATCTTCTGGCTCTTACCCCTTGCAATATGGACACGTAACTGTGCCTAGAAATTAAATCTGGGGACGAAGGTTTGAGTAATATGAGCCCTAGGCACAAGTTAAAAACTCGTAACTTGGCTGTTTTTTGCATGCACATGGAGCCGTGGCCATGGTTATGAACACATTTACACAATATCCAAGAAAACAAAGGAGTTGGGCACTGAAAAAAGAGCCCACTTCTTTTTGCCATTCAAGGTCTATGAATGAAGTCGGGAATTGCGCTCTACCTTATTCATTAAAACAGAAACTGCCATCACTTTAATGAGGAGCCTGAGGGTGGACAAAGTGCCTTGAATAGCTATGTACCATAGAGAACTTGGCATCCTCCCTGAAACATAATGTGGATTGCAATTGTGGGATTTTTCCAGTGAATACGAAGTGATCAAAGATAACACTGCACCAAAAAGAATTAAAACAGTGCAACATTGCATCAAGTTACAGCCAATGTCAATCATTACATGCCCGAGTGCACCAGATCTTTTAAATAACGTTATAGACATGCTGTGGCATTCAAAATATTCACTGAATTTCAAATTAAAATGCAAAAGCATGTTCCCCACTCATCTGACCAGAATAGTGAACTCTCGGCACATCTTTCTGACTACAGCTCTAATGCCACATCGTTTGCTGTCAGCTGTAGGACATGCTAATTTTATGCAGAGCTGGATGATGAAAGGACAGATATATTAAATGGATGCCAAAAAAGCTACTGTTAGGTTTGGTCCTGAGAGAGGCGAAACTAGGAAAGAAGGAGTTAAAAGAGACATGGGAGGAAGGGAAGGAGAGGACTAATTGCAGACTGATCACCTTTCCTACAGTGAAAGGGGGAAAAAACCTTCACACAGCGCAGAACTTGAACTCATCATTGTGCAGAGGAGAGTTCCTGGTGTTTAATGCCAGGCTGAGCTGCTTGCTGGAGAAATGTTGCTTTATTTGCATGCTAAAGAGAGCCACCTCCTAGCCTTGGTGTGCTGATAAGCAGCTGCCGTGGGGAAGGGAAGGAAAAGGAGCAGAATGACGGTCGGGAAGAGGAAAGGATGGGAGGGAACCCAATAAGGACACCCAGGAAAGGAAACGCGTCCAATGCGTCGCTGTAGTGGAGCAGCACGCAGAAACCTCTTGCAAACGTAACACGTAGCTCCAAGTCACTTCTGTTTTTAAAAAGGTAAAGGAACAGCAGAGAAAAACTTTACTCCAGGCCCAGAAACAGCAAGGGGAGTATAGGAGCATTTAACCTTAGAAGCTTCCCAAAGTCTGCAGCAAGCAAACAAAAGCAGGATAATGCACTAGTGAACTGCATAGGGACTAAGTGAAGGGAGGAGCGAGCAGATTGAGATCCAGGAAAAGCATCGGCAGTGGAACTGAAGGAAAAAAGGGAGCTTCATTCCCTGCCACACTAATTCTGCATAAATTGATCCAATTCTGCACTAATTTCCAGTGACACAAGCTGGTGGATTTGCACAAGGCACAGGTTAGCTCAGGATCTGGCTCAGGAGCTGACATAAATTATCTAAATCTTGAATAATCTCATGATTGTTAAACACAAATTTTGGGAGGCTTCTGTCAAACTTTGAAAGTCGGAGCCCTCCTGATGCTCTTGCCAGGGCCACTCTCCTCCAGACCCAGAAAACCTCCTGCCTTCTATCGAAAGGGGGGTCCTCATCCAACACTCATATCACTTTCAAATCCAAGACTAATATCTGCCTAATTTTCCCAAATGAACTGAAATTACAGTAATTCATGCCTATGCCTGGTACGTATTTATAGGAGGTCTCCTCTGTTAAATGCATTGTGTCATCTTCTCTGTAGTTCTTAAATAAAGATGAGGAATCAGAGTTGCAAAAAGGGTATAAAAGAGTATGTCACTATTGGAAGTGGACACAGAGCCAGAAACCCTTGAGATCTATTCCTGATTAGACCATGGCTCATGCTGTTGTCTCAAGCAAGCAACCAAAATCATCCCAGGATGTCTAGCTTCCTGCCTGAGGATGTTTCCCTAAACCTTAGAGAGGAAAAGTCAAATTCTGAGGGCACAAGAGAGCTTTTGGGTGCCCACAGCTCTTCCCTTCACAGTACAGGGAGAGAGCAAACACACACATGCAGACTCAGATGTTATTTCTAAACTTTCTTCATCTGTTTTCAGAATTAAAAACCGAGCTCCCTTTGAGTTCTTATTCCCAATAAACAATGTTTTTATATTTAAGTGCTTAGTACGTCTTTACTATACCTCTAGTCACAATTTAATCTTTTTTTAACCTTAATTTAATGCCCAATTTAATCTCAATATGACAGCTAACAATTAAGAGAATGCGTGTGGAGCTGCTTACTGTTTGATTGCGTCGGTCATATATACACGTCAGATGCTGTTTTGCTGGAGATCATAAACCTTAAGTGCAGAAGCTTGTGCACTTCACAGAAATGTCTGCCGTTTTCACCCGCTTCCAGCGTTTCGTCCTTAATGAGCCACGACATGTGGCACATGCACGTGTGTGGCGCCAAAACACGGCTGTTTTAACAACATCCTGCTGTAAAAACACATTATAATGTTTTATATTGAACGGTTGCTAAGTGCAATGACTTCAGGTATGACAGCCTTGGTGCTTCCTTCCCAGATGGAAATTCCTGCGCAAAGAGCAGAGTCTCCAGGAACACTTTTATACAAACTGAGCCACCACGGACTTGGACAGCCTCTAAACATGCGAACTGACCAAGGGCCACAGGCCCCCCCATCACTCCCACCTTGGATGGTCCCACCTGGGGTCCATCCTGCCAGGGTATCCCTGATGTTCCGGAGGAAGAGGTGGGAACTCCTGCAGCGTGTAATGGTGAGACCTGATTTATCCTGCTTCCTGCACCCAGCGAGTGCAGTCCAACATTTAGATCTCCTCATTTCCATGGGGATAAACGAGGAAGAATGGCACCCAGGTTACGCAGGGAGGATCTAGGAGGCCTGGGCACTGCTCTTTGCTGGCCACATGTGCAGATGTCCCTCGGTTTAGGCGTTGTGTGGAGCTAAACCCATGCATGTGCTCCATACAACCCAGCTGGGCAGCATTGCTTCTAACGCACAACTTTGCCCAGTGCTTATTAGTTTCCCGAATTACTCGGTACAAACCTTAAAACTAAAATGAAATTACATTGCATTTTAAAAATCACACCCTGACTGATTTCTATAGTAAACTATTTATTTTAAAACAAGATTAAATATTGCACCTCACTGAAAAATTTTCTCTTAGCAGAGAGCACTCAGATGGAAAATTTCATACATTTCAACTGATTTTTTGCCTGAATGGTTTTCACATATTTCTCTAAAACCTAGTTGTGTCAAATGATTTATTCTGGTCTAACAATACGGTACAAGTAGCTAGGAAGATGCAAGTGCTGAATTGGTTGACGGCAGTTGGCCAATTAAGTGCTCGACAGTATTCTGATTTTTTTGTGTGTGTGCTCGCACATACTAATCCTTTTTTTAATGCATTGAGCTTCTCTCCAGCAGAAAGAATGAGCGCCCTGCAAGGCGAGGAGGTTGGGAAGGCGCAGCGGCGCGCTCGTATCCAGGGGAGCTTTAGCCAAGTGTGAAGTGGAAAACGTATGTGAGGAGCAGCCGAGGAGGAGGAGGCCGGGCGGGAAGCGGAGCCCGGGGTGGGATGAGGAGCACCCGGCCCCGCCGCAGCGGCTCCGGTGGTTCGGGTGGCTGCAGGAGCAGGGAGCAGCCCCGGATCCGCACGGAGCCTCCGCGCTGCCCTCCGGGGCTCCCGCCTCGTCCGTGAGCGTCGCTGGCTCACGGGCTGCTGGGGCGCAGCAGTCGCCTTCCAAACTGCAACGTTGATTTCGTTGAAAAAGGCTTAAAATTTGCAATGAAGCATTTGCAGCACACTGTGCTTTCCCTGAAACAATTTTTCAACATTGCTGCTTACCACGTAACCCCAAACTTACTCACTCAAGTAACTACCCCTTGGTAGCCTTCTGGGAAGTAAGAATAAAAACTGGAGTATCAGTTCTAAACCCCAAACCTGAATTTCAAGGCACCTCCCTGCTGCACTGCATAAATTGCCCCCTAAGGAAGAGAGGACCTTGGGTACCACGAGGGCAGCCAGACCTCTGCAGGCTGGTAAGGCAGAGAATCCTGTGCAAAACATTGAACCAAAGTCATCAACAACCCAGAGCACATCTATTTATTGCAGATTATTTTACCTAATTCCTCTCCTGGTGAAATTATCGCTGCCTTCACCACTGGGTGTCAAAGACAGTGGTATCAGCACGAGCTACATATCAAAACACTGCTATAATTTCTCACGCAGGTCTATATTAGTCACAACAGGTTGCTGTGATTTTTCCAGATGAAAACCTGCAAGAAAACTGCATTCTTCTTGTTAGCCAGCTGGAGTAAAGACAAGTGACAGTCGGAATTAACAGACACTCTCAGCAATTTCAGTGAGAGGCTCTTAATTACGAGTCACCAGAGTCGGGGTTGTCTCCTTTGAAGCTAGTGCATTTAAATGCCTCCATTTGAGTAACATCAGCTCAAGAAAATGTGTTTGTTTATTTAGGACTTAGGAAGAAACACAATCAGCAGACAGTGTCCTCGAGACTTTTTAAGGTATAAATTTTTGCAAGTTTTATTTGGAGCTTTAATTCTACCCGTTTTAGCAAAAGTCTGGCTTCTAGCTAGTACATGCAAAAAGGAATGGCTATTTGCTGGCATTTAGGGACTCACCGTGAAAAGCTCTGTATAAAATAATCTAATTTCATCACTCCATTGTGGACGTAAGCAATGACGCTCCTGAAAGGAAAGGGGTCCAAGTTCCTAATGCCGAATTCTCACGCCAAGTGGATTTGGCACAGGTTCACCAGCTGAAGTGCAGCAGATTCCCTTCGTCTCCAGGTGGGCCAAAGGAAATTCATGGTTTTCTCCCAAAAGAGCCACAAGATGATGACCTGACAATAACCTATTAGTTACTTGAAGGATCACTGGCTGCAGTAAGAGCATGGTTCTTCTGTTTAAACATTTATTAGGATTACAAGTTTGTCTGAATTACCTGATATACATTACTAAATAAAGCAGAAATTAGAAATAAAGGATCTACACATCAAATAACACACAAAAAATCCAGTTTCCCCCTGTTTTCTGAACATTATTCACCCAGAATTATGTATATGGAAAAAACGCAGTTGCTAAAGATGATTTATTAATTGTATGTAACATGCCTGAAGGCCGATTGGGAGCTGAATTCAGATGGATGGACACAGCGGAGGATTGCACTGATAATAGCAATGTGCAATGTAACTTCTCATTAGTCACAAACACTCTCATCACATTAAATTATTTTTCACAGATGATATTCATCCAATACTAGGAACTGTCCTATAGTTCAGCCCTTAAGCATTACAGAAACTGAAGTGCTGGTGTGATAAAACTTTTACGCTTACCAGAGGCCTTCTGCAAAATTCTTTCATATCAAAATTTGACAACTGAGGGCTCTATTCCCAAGCATCTGGTAACACAGATTCTCAAGTAATTTAATTAGGAAAGTTGTTCTTTGCTTAAGATGTGCAAAACGCAAAATCAGGGCTAGACCAGACCTTTTTCCTAGTTAAAAAAAAAAAAAGGAGATATTGGAGTTAAGGAAAACTTCACAAGAGATCATTCTTCTGTTACCTTTTTTCTTTCTCTAGTTCTAAGTTTATGATAGATTTGCTTGCATCGCAGTGTATGAAGTTTATTCAGTCAGGGCTCATGCATGTGTCTCTACAGGTGCCTCTACTTTTGCTTCCAAAACTGACCAAGAATTGGCAGCAGAACAAGGAATGCCTTGCAAAATATTTGTTCTGTGTAAATAGCAGGAAACAGCTATTTTTATAAAGAGACGGTCCCAGCTACTGCTGAAGATGGTCAAAGCAGAATCCTCTTTCTCTTTGCTGTATCATTTAGGCAATGTTGCCAAACCCACATCAGCTTCGCAGTCAAACATTTCATTTCTCAGCAGCATGTGCAAAGTTTGAACGCAACAGTATGTTCTGCCAGCATCCTCCACAAAGCTGCTTTGCATTGTTTTGCTAGGAAAATGCTGTCAAGTAGACACTGTCAACTGCAGCTTTGGTGTTTTTCTTTTCTTTTTTTTCACTTTTAAAATGAAAAAGAAAAAAAAAACTCTTGGAGCTGAACAAACTGATTTCTACTTGTTTTTATCAGTCCTTTTTTACAGTCTTTTGGCAGGCTTGGGACTTTGCCCTCTGCTTTTCAATATACTTGCATATTCAACATTGAATAGACCTTGTTGACAGCTTTGAACCTGTTCCACAAGACTCTAAAAGCGTTGATTCACGGCGACTTGCAAAGTTCCTACAAAATAAAAAACGTTCTTCTTGCCTTGAGAACTCTTTAGCATCAAGATAATTTAAAAATTCTGGTCCTTCACCCATATATAACTCAGCTGTACGATTTCCCAGAGGCAGCAACAGCACTTAGGTCCTAAGTAGTTTGCCCTTCAACAGCACTTAGGTCCTAAGTAGTTTGTCTAGATTACTCACCGGGATGGATACAAAGTAAAACAGTCTATATTTAAAAGTTAATAAAATACAATTAATATGCAGTACTACACAGGTTCTTCTTCTGCCTTTGGATTGAAATTGGGGTAAAACTTTAGTCTCTGGAAAAATGAAGTTTCCCTAATTCTCATATTTTAAGGAATATCAGTAAGGATCCGGCATTAAACACACATTCAGACCTGAGCACAGCTTTGCAGTACTACAGTTGCAGATATATTTTAGTTACAAACTCTATCATATTCTGAGTTTCCCAGAAGCCTGAGGATGTTCCCAGAGTCCCCTCACGCTCCCCTAATGCTGCTTTGCTGGAAACCAACACTCCAGCAATAATACTACGAATGACCTAAAACTGCTCCTGTTTTCAGAGTTTAGAGGTTAACTCCAGTCAGGTCTTCACTTTGGGAAAGGCAGATGTGAACCTGTGTAAATAAACACATGACAGTGGTGATGATCATAGTAATGTTAGAAGCCTAGATGTGGAGGCAGCTCTTCGTAGCCCCTTGCAAACCCAGCGAGCGCTGGTTACATTTTCTGTTCCACGGATGGTGAAAGAAGTAAAGGAAAAAAACAAAGCAGCAGCTCCCAAAGCGTTGTTTGCAGATCCGCCAGAGTCTGCAGACTTCTAATTCATGTAAAAAGCAATTAAGTCTACGGTCAGTAGGCTTAAATTCAATACACAAGAGCCCACATGTTCTAATGGAAAATTTTTTAGGCAGTACACAAACAAAAAAGGATGAAAACTACTAAATACTAAAGCACATACAACTGGAACATTAGATCTCTCACATATACCCTCCCGGAAAAAATCCCACCGAAAGCACTGGGAATTGCATCTATAGAAATGTAATACAGCTCTATGGAATTGTCTCTAAAGGCCTATAGAATTGAGGGCAGCAGGGAGCCCTTTTCATAGAGGGTTTTTTCTTTTTTTTCCAGATGGCTTACAGAAGGATATAATTCTAATGAATGCATTTTTTAAAAAATCATAGAATGACAATAATCTTCTGTTCAATTATTTTCCACGGGAGTATTGACAATAGCTATTAGCATTATTTTATAAAACCAGAGACAGATATCGATAGTTGATCCTTCTGCCCTTCTGACACAGAAAACTGAGACAATTTATGTTGCCATTCATTTTCCAGAAGAGTGTTCTTTCTTTCTTTCTTTTTCTTGAAAAACATCTGGAGTCCCATGAATAATTACTTTAATTAAAATAAGAGACCCATTTTATATGCTCTCCTTGGCAAGAACTTTATCTGGCAATTCCACTGTTGCTGCAGCATAAATACAGCAACCGTTATTAGTTATGTGATATTTTGCATCTCTGTTTTACCACTTTAGGTGTAATCTCCCTTGGGGATTCCCATCCCCTGGGATTTGTCTGAGGCTCCCCAGCGTGTAGCAGAAGGAGCATCCCTCCCATAGCAGGGCTGGGAGGATTCCCCTTGGTGTGATGAACGAGTGCATCACTCCAGGGATCGCCCTGCAGAGAATCCACGGCGTCGGCAACAAGTCTGCGAAGATAACAAGAGATCAGCCCATCTCGTCACCACCAAAACCAAAGGGAAGCAAAGGGATTTCAAACGAAGAACCCCAACAAGGTCAGGTGAAGGTGTGGGAAGGTCTATGCGGGACTGAGGTGAATTAAACCTGAGTGTCCTGTTCTGGAAGCTGAGCAGAGCTCCAGGGCAGGCTGCCAGGACACGCTCACCGGAGGTGGACCCTGTGCTCCAGCTAGCTGAATGGCCTTCAGGCTTTCCTTCCAAGGCCTCGTTTTCTTATCTTAATAAAGTTTGTCTCCACCTTCTCGTCATTCCTTTCCAAGGATCCAATTTCTGTAATTCTTTCTACCTTTAATTTCTGGGATGCGATTCTGCCACTTTCCAAAGGACTGTACCACGCAGGTGGCATGGGAGGATATCTGCCCTAAGGAGCTGGTGATGAAGCATAAGGGTGGTCAGGGAGAGAGAACACGGGCTCCAAATTACAGTCAAAGTAAACTCAAGAACTCAAAAATAGATTCAGAAAATGCAGTGAGAAATAAGAGTTCTAAGTCGGACCTTTTGGGAAAAGTTACACAAACTCATGTGCTTATGAAATAAATCTATATATATATTAGTTCCATATTTACAGCCTTGAATACTTTATGTATTTATCCTAATTTTCTATCATATAAAAATAAAAGCGTTTTTAAAGAGCCAATGCATGTGTTCAAGGAATAACAAACCCATAGTCCATACATTCTGGTCCTCAGTTAAGCTAATGGAGAGACATGGAAAACTGAAAAAAGCTGTATTATTTTTCATGAATGCTGGGTGTAAATCTGTGCTTGTGTTTATGAGGACTTACTGACACAGAATTAGATCAAAAGGGATTGATAAAAGCTGCAGCAGGAAGGTAAGACAATATTGTAGAGGAGCCTCCTTCGAAGGGGGAAAGCCACGTCGTAGAGGGACTAGGATCAGCTCCAAAGCAGCAGGTGCTGATGACAAGGGTGTTTGCCAAAACCTTGAGATCAAGAGGCCCTGATTTGTTAAAAGACTGATTTGACACTCAGGGAAGGAAGAACACGCGCGGCTGGCGCCGGCTTGCACAGCTCTTACTAACAGAGCAGTAATGGGGTTTAACGTTGAAGAACAGTAATGGGGTTTAACGTTGCAGAACAGCCATTGCGCCCTTGACTCTCCTCGGGGACTTGCCCGTTCTGCTTGGAAGACACTTGGGCATGAGGTTGGGCCAGGTCCTCCAGCGCGCAGCCTTATCACACCGCGAGCGCTCCCGGGACGGGAGGCGTCGCAAAGGGATCTTCTGCTTGAAATTCCGGCTCTTGTTCCATCATGATTTTCCCATGGAATCAAGATCAAAGAGACAGAAAACAGGGACCTACAATGAACAGGCTGTTGCTTCATCCCCGAGAGAGAGAAGGAAGGAAGGAGCTCAAGGCTACGTAAGGGCATGAAGAAGCTCCGGCACAAGTGAGGTCACCTCTGCCTGGTGAAGGTGGAGGAGACGAAGAGGTGGAGAGAGGTTTCCAGTCCCAGAGACTCCTCTGCTCCCCGTTCGGTTGAGAAGCACTGGGGAAAAAAATGTAATGAAAAGTGTGTACCTTCTAGTGGGGATTTTCTGACTGAAAATCATATGGAAAATCTTAAGTCTGTTTGGCTTAGACTAATTTTTCTAGATCCTCATGAGTTTTATCCATATCATCATCTCTATGGCTTTTGCATAGTGAGGTGGAAGAATTGATTAGATAAAAAAGAAAAAAATGAGGAAGGTGTCTCTGCCCATGAAGATGTAAATATGGAAAGAGATTTTTTTTATCTTTTATTTTATTTTATTTTATTTTTCTTCAAAAGTGTCCCACATGCTGTCTTCCCCTCCTATTGTTGTCTAACTATTGGCTTAGCGCAGTGAAGAAAACTGTTAAACGCCATAAAATCCGGGGAGTCAAACAACCATTAGCAAACTGGAACTTGATTCAGATTTTTTAAAATATTTTCTTTCCATGCTCTACATGCGACATCCTTGCCCCGCTGAAGCCAGTGGCAACGTTCCCAAAGACTTCCCTCCCTGGGAGGAGGATTTGGCCTGATAGGAATGGACAGTAACTAAGCCTGCCACCTCCGATCCCTGGGGATCTTCCCAGGGCAGCAGTAATCAAAATAATTCATTTGCAGTTCTAAGCCTTTGATGCATGACTGCCGAGAAAGAAGATTTGCAAAAGCTGTGACAAACTTACACCTCAGCTTTCAGAGGAGAAGGAAAAAAAATCTGTTACTGGAAAATTTGCCAATTTTTTCCCTCTAGCCCTTAATGCACAGCAATCCATTTGACCATATAATTGTTACTTAGAGAAAAAGGATTGGTAAAAGAATAATTTATGGGGATGAACAAGGAAACAAATGAGAAACACAGCAGAAATATTAGAAGCAAAATACAAATAACACAACAACACTGCTATATTTGGCTGTCAAACCTAAATCAAAGTTATAAAGGAAAAATTAGATGTTCGTGTACACAGATTATGCCACCATCAGCTTCTGTGGGAGCAGAAAGAATCTTGGCAATCAAGATTATCTGATAATTACCTTTCCTAATGTATTAAATTCACTCAGCTTCACCTTCAGGCATTTTGCTGAGGAAAATAGCGACATACATCCTCATGTTTAATGGTTAAACTCGATTTCAAAGAAATCCATTACATGCGGTGTCAACTAGAAGCCCACACAATAAAGCATTTTTAAAAGATGCCCTGGTAGAAAAAAATGATATTTGGAAACATGAATAGCAGTTGTTTGCCTCAAAATGCTTTAACTCGCAGGCTTTATTAATACTAATGCAGGTTTGATTGTCTTGGCTAATTGCCTCCCTGCCCTCCATGGTCAGGATGAGCTGCACAGCAAAACTTCTCAGGGCAAACTCGTGATGCGTGAGCCCTCCTTAGCCATCATCGTTAAATGAACCTGCCATTTAAAAGAGATTAATTTTTAAAACAGTGCTAATGCTTGAAAATGAATCTCTAAAACTCTACAGTTGCTGAAGAACACATTCACCTCCTGATTTCCTAGTATTTATATACATAGATAGCTCCAAGCAATGCTGCAAAGAGGTTTGGATGGACAGTCTTGGTTCACAAGGGTCTTTGCCAAGTGGCAAACTCCTTTCCCATAGGATGAGCAACTGGATAAGGATTAGCCTTAGGGCATAGAGAAATGAAGGTGAAACATCTTCCCCAAAACACAAGTTCTGCAAAGGGTAAATTTAACCCGAATCATCTTTAAAATCTTCTCTGCCACTGCATGTGCTACAGACAGGTGTGTGACACCCAACGGGCAGCACCTCCAAGACAAGATCTTGCAGCACGACCTGATCTCGTGAGGGCAGGAGCTCAAATCAGCGCGTCTGACCACCCTGAGCCTCCACAGCGCAGCCGCCTCCCAGCTGCCCATTTCAAAGGACTTAGGGAGTTTCACCTTAAATCCTGTTGTTGGAGCTGGAATATGTGAATTAGACCTCTCAGGAAGGAACCTGGTTTCTTAAGACCTCTTACCTGACCATAATTATCAGTGACAGATAATTGTTATTTTGTAAAAGCAGAATGAAAAGCTTTGTTCTACCAAAGTTTGGGTTGGCTTTGTGAAAAAAAATAGACCTTTTTTTTTAAGTGAATAATAATTTGACTTTTGGGTTGGCTTTGTGAAAAAAAAATAGACCTTTTTTTTTTTTAAGTGAATAATAATTTGACAAGAATGTAATTTAGAAGAAAACGTCATCATTCCTACTGAAGAGCAAGTGAGGTTTCTGCCTTTAGCAAGCACAAACTCAAGCACATCAGGAAGAATTTGAGAAGCTGGTTCTTCTCACCTGGAAGCCCTTTATGCTATTTTAGGTTTCCTCTATAGAACAAATCAGACCTCTCTGAGACTAAAGGATCAAGAAATGCCAGGTAATTCTTTGCAAATGAATGGACTGTGGATGCTATCACATCTCCAGCTGATGCTGAAATACAGAGATTGAAATCTATCAGTCATATCAGGATGAATAGCTGGTTTAATAGCACTTAATGAAGTGGAATTTGTTATAGGAGTTAGGAAAAGAAATTAAAGGCTATGAGGACAGCTTGTTTTCTCCTGTGCCGATGTAACTCTGCTGAGTCCCACAGGACTGCAGTTTGTTATGAGCCCTAATTTAAACCAACATTTCAATGAAGTGCTGGAGCATGTACTGATATCTTGCAATTTTGCTGCACTCTCACGGATCTTGATGAGATTTTAGGCATTATCTTTGTGCACAACAGATGCAAAAGTGTTTGCTGAACTGGTACACCAGTACAAGAATAAGACAGGGGAATCAGACCAGTTATAAACTCACTTGTTATCCCTTTAAAGTGTTCTTCTGGTTTGTTTGTTGGTAATGTGGACTGCTTAATTAGAAACATAGGTGCATTCACTGTGCTACATTTTGCTTCTCAATTTAAAAAGCCAATTTAAAACTACTGATACAAAGTAAAACAATTACTTGTTTAATTGGTTTTACTAAGAGTCATTTTAAATTAATACATGCTTTTGGGGAACTCATTAATTCATTTTAATTACACAATACAAATATTTATATGTTAAGCAAGAACCCCAAAATGAATATAGGAAACAAATAATGAAATTAATGAAATTATCAGTTATTAAACACCACTACAAGTTACTTGCAGAATGGGCAGCCTCCATCACTACTGTAATCATATCAGTTACTAAAGTTTGGCAATTATAAATAAGATTTCTCCTTTTTTAGGTGATGTTATTTCAGATATCTGTTGTAAAGGCTAACAGTGAAAATACTTTATTTGTGATTTGGAGCTTGATTCTGCCCTGCCAAAGTCAAGGCTCCTCTGTGTTTGTTTGTTTTGTCCCTAGTCAACACCTCCATGATTACAAATTACCTCCACGGGGGAGGCTAGTCCTGACGAGCGTGTGTCAGAAACACTTTGTGTTCCACTTGGAAAAGCAAAATTCAGCCCCAGAGAGACTGTTTATCAGTAACGCTATGCAGCACGTTGGCTATTGAGGTGTCCAAATAGCTTTTCTTGTGCTCTTAAGGGTTGTGTTGGCAACTAAAAGTCGTTTTCATCACCCAGTTCCTTCCAGTTTACGATCACATATTATCTGCATACGCAGGGACATTATCTCTCTCCCGTGCAGGATTCACAGAGTGCCACTAAGCCAATCCTTTGGCGCTCTCAGGCAAAATGCTGCATTTAAAGCCAGATCCTGGGCATGTTAGTTACTTAAGCAGGTTCCCCTGAGTTTCCTACAGCAGAAAGGCAGCTCGGATTTGGTCATTAAATTTAGACTGCTCTCGTTCATTTTCTTCGCACAGTCAGGAAAGGTATTGGTATCATTTCTCTTTCCAATGGATGGAGTAAAATTAGCTGTGTAACATGTGCCCTCTATCGCAAACTATATAAAACTATGTGTTTATTTTGAATTCCAGATACACAGAAGAGGACGTGGATTAGAAAATTAATCTGTCAAATAAAAAGAGAGATTCTGTTTTCTGGACGTTCCTAACAGACCACATTCCTAAAAGGGCTGGAAAAGTCTGAAAATCCTATTCTAAAGGGGGAGATCCTGTCAACCCCACTGATCTACCTATGCTGGCATTGCCTGACTGAGATTTCAGGTACCTGCACTGATGGGCAATGAGCAGGGGTGGCCAGATTTATCTCACGAGTGCTTAATTTTTCATGCAGTTAATGGAAAACCTGAAGAATCACAGTGAGTAATCCAATCTGCTTAATGCATGCATCTCCTCCTTCCCAGAGGCTATATGCAGAATTTAAGAGCCTCTAGACAGCAATCCAATCCACTGAAGTTTAATGTAGGAATGGCCATAGTTGTGGTGAGACCTCAGGTCCACCTCGGCGCGGTCCTGTCTGGCAGAAGGTGAATGTCTACGTGTCTGCATCCCGCTCCTCTCTGCTCACTATTTGCAGGCGGAGGGTTTTTTGGCAAGAGGTGTTTTTAATCAGTCTGCTAACCCCTCGGTGGGTTTCTTTTCCATGAGAAGGTGAATGTCTGCCTCTCTGAGCTGGCAGGAAGCAATGGCAAGTGCTAGGTACCATTCTGCGCAGTGGATCGATGCCTTCAAGATCTCCTCATGCCCCAGTGTGCTCATAAAACAGAACAGCATCAGTGGGGTTCTGCTTTCCATCACAGCCTCAGGGTGAAAGAACACACTCAAGAAGTGGGAGACCATAAATCTTGGGCAGTGAGGGCCGTGAATTGACCACCCAAGCCAAAATCCAGCTCCAGAAGCCATCAGAGAGTAGGGCAGGATGCCACTCGCTCACACCTAGCGCTGAGCACCCACTGGGCAGCTGAGAACCCCTGCACTGTGGTCCATGTGTCCACCAGCACGTGCCCATTTTGTAGGACACCATCACTGCCTTCAAAAAACCCCACAAAGATAAAGCAAAGAAGCTCGTCCAGAACCAAGGACCAGAGCAGTTTCAGATGATGTAGGGAGTTATCACACCATGCAGGTGCCCACCAGGTGAGACAGCCCTGGGAAGCCAACGGGACCGGACTGCTGCCCGAGGCCTCGCACAGGACAGATGCCAGCCAATATTAATAATTGCTTTGCTAGCGGTTAATTGGGGTTCTTCATTTAATAGCTACAGATTATAATACAGGGTCTGAGACATCTGTCATTTCATTTCCTGGCAAAAACAAAGCACCTGGATGACAGTAGTGCTGCTTTTCAGCTCTCACTGAAACGTATCGGTTTTGAGATCTCCAGGTCTGTAACACGGTTATTACATGTATTTTAGGGGTTTCTTTGCTTTCTTTGGCCCTCCTGAAACTAGCAGAACCACAAATACATGCCAGGTGACTACCTTTCATGAGGGGAAACACCCGTCGGTGACACAACTGATGTTATTTATAACTGATGATATAAAGTTGTTGATGATATGAAGTTGTTTATATTTAGAAAGGAGAATGAGAACTATATGCCACATTTTTCCCACTTTGAATGCAACAATGCAAAAAATCTTTTTTTGTGTGTGTGAAATATTAGGACACAAAGCATCCAATTATATCTTGACTTCACTGCTATGTAGCATTCTACATCAAAACAGGTGAACTAATGCAACAATGCAAAAAAATCTTTTTTTTTGTGAAATACTAGGACATAAAGCATCCAATCACATCTTGACTTCACTGCTACGTAGCATTCTACATCAAAACAGGTGAACTATGGAGAACATGGAGTAATTGCAAGCGTTAGCACATAAAATACACTGTGCATTATTTGTAAGTGGTTTGGGGCTGAATCCATATATAGCTTAGACCCATGCTGGGAAGAAGGCGAGGTGGCTGCGTTTGCCATTCCTATGAGGCATGAGAAACCCCTCTGCCCAAAAGCAGCTACTGTTCAGGTGGTGCCACCTCCAACAGGACCTGGTAGAAGGCAAAAGATACCAGCGTGGGCTCTGCTTTGCTGAATTTTAATCACTATCAAGGCAAGCAAACTTTAATTACCTACCCCCTTGCAACGCTTTACAATATCTACTACATCCCTGAAGTCCTATCCATTTGCTTTTAAAATCAGCTGCTTAAATCAATTTTTTAAAAACACCTCCAGCTCAGCTGTACTCTTTTATCCTTTATTTAAGCTTTGTTTAAAATTTCCAGAGTTGGTAGGAGCGGCTGCGGTGGGTTTGCACCTTCCAGGCGATGTGTGCACATTAAACACATTGGCAATATTTACTTATGCCGCCATCTGTGCCACTATCCCCACGTTTTCAACAGTTTGGCCTAGTGAGGGCCCAAAATCACCTGAGCGTCATCCGCGGCGTCCCCGGCTGTCAGCGTAACACATTGAGACCACAGCTGCTGTCCTGCTGCCTGATTTAATGAGGTTCCTAAAGTACCGGCACCGGGATTCGGGCTCCGGGTAGCTATGGCAACCGGAGAGGGAGCTCCGAGCAGGTGTCGGCAGCATCGCAGTCAGTGCGAAGCAGCGCACAGGCCGCCGGCACCGGCAGCGACGCTCAGCTCCACGAGGGGGTTATCCGGAAAGGGGCTCCCTACGGCTCTCGGAGGGAGCGTGGAGACATCTCCGAGTTTCTCGTCGTGTCCCACGGTGTTGTTCCTGGATGGAGTAACGGGAGTGTTCACATTTCCAAGGCCCAATGCAGACGCGAGGCGCCCGCTTCCTCCAGGCAAGTTCTCCACATGAGCTCCGCTCCACGCAGGCCTTTCCGAGCCTACCTGAGAGTGGAAAAGCAGAGCAGCGACACGGGGACAGGCACAACAGGCCGCTCCAAATGATTCCAGCAGGATTCCCACACATTCCCACTAGAGTAGACAGTGAGAGCATTTTTTCCCATATTTGAAAACTCCAAACTTGAAGTGTATTTTTTATCCTAGGCAGAAATACAACAAGGATAATTTAGGTGTTTAAGAATACCTAGAACACTGCATGCTGAATGAAAAGCTGTCCGAGTCCCTCTTCTAAAAACTCTTAGGCCCATTTTTGTTCAAATCTTGGTTTCCCCTTCGCTGGCCTGGCGAGGCCAGCCCCCAGCTCCGAGGGGGACGCTTGCTGCCCCTTTCCCAGCCTGTTCCTGACAGGCACATCCACACATTATCTTGCAGCCCAGAATATTAAAGACAAAGCTGCGCCACATAACGAGGATTAGTCACACATGTTTACATTGCACTGCCTATTCAACCCCGCTTGTCCTCAGATGGGTCTTAACAATAAAGCAAACAGTTGCACCGTGTAGCACCCGGAGTGGGTAATCAAGACGGCTGCACAAAGACAGAGAGCAGATTTAAGTGTTTCGTGTTCAAGCAGCCCAAGGTTTTGTTGCATGTGGACACCAATCACATCTGAGAAAGGATCGGAGCAGGTCTCAAAAGCTGGTGTGAAGTATTTTGTCAGGGTAGGTAGAAAGAAACAATGAGCAGAAGTTGTCACCGCCTCAGAAAATAGGATCCACATCTCAAGTAAAAAAAATCCTCAAATAAGCCACTCCATGTGAAAAAATATCAATATTGGACGTGTTATTGACATGGTATTTTATCACTCATTAATCCTCTGCATCCTGAGAGGGGAAAAAATTCCAGAAGAATTCACATGGATGGCAGGAATTTCCTTCTGTATAAACTAATAACATCATTTTTGCCACAGTTCTGGGCAGATGTTATAGCTTAAGATGTTCACCAAAGCGAAGCTTTCAGAGCTAGCCCTTAGGAACTGTGTTGCACAAGTGATGTACCCAAGACAGCATGGTACATGTCACTTCGTGACGTGTCACTCATGGAAGTTGTGTGACAGTGCAAACAAAGTGGGCAAAGCCCAAGCACTTTTATTTACAGCTAGTGATTTATTTTATGCAGTTTACCAAGGCATTGGGTATCTTTAAGGATTTCTTACAGGCTGGCTTTTTCTCGTCAAAATGTTAATGTCATTAATGATCAATCATTATTTCATACAATTTCAGGTCGGATTTTCCTGTGACACTTAGGATGGCCAACAGGCATCTAAAACTTGAAGGTTTGCTTCAGTTAAAGGAATTCGTGACTTGGAGTCAATCCCAAACATGGTGGTCTACAGAGCTAAACCCCCTGCTCTGCTGCTGCTGACAGACCTCCTTATCACAGTCAGATGTGATATGTCAACGACAGTCATGTACAAGAGGAGATAAAAGGCAAGGGCATAAAGGCACATTCCAGTTTTGAGGGAAGGTGTTCAGATATGCACTGCAATGATGCATCTTATATGGGCAATCGTCTTCTGTGGCAAAGCTACTTCTGGCACTGCAATTCATTTAGGACTTCTCCATCAAACAGGGCTTTATAACATCTTCGGCTTCACTAGAGTCCTTGGATTATATTGGAAAAAGAGAATCTGCAATTTGCTTGGAAACTGCGCTGAGGGCTGGTCACATCTTCTTACATTACTGTCACACTGACTCCAATGGGAGGTCATGAAGTGCTGCACTCTATAGGGGACATCAGCTCCCTGTGCCCGTATATATTTGTAATCCAAGTGCAGAATGTGCCCCACTTCCAAAGCCGAAAATGGAAATCAGTTAACCCAGCTTGTCCAGTCCACAAGACCCCTCAGACTGCCCAGCACGTCAAAACTGCGTGTGCTCTCCTTGAGAACCTGTACAGCATTTTTATGGTGGCTGGTCCTCATTTAAACAAGAAATAACCTTATTTCTTCAAGAATAACCTTGTTATTTCTTGTTGACCTTCTTGTCACCGCAAAGGAAAAAAATGTCTAGTTTATCGAACTCAGGGGAACGTTGCTTGAGGTTCTGACTAGGCCTGAAGGAAAAGGCACCATATTCCTAACAAAAACTGCCTTTGTTGCCCAAGGGCAGTGCAGTGAATAGAGCACTCTTGCACAAGGCAGTTGGCATGCCACAGGAGCAGACACACGGGTAGAAAAATGCTACCAATTGATGTGCTCACTGCATTCCATATTCCACCGAGATTCCTTGACACCACAGGATAGCCATCTTAGAACTTGATAGTATTATAATAATACTCAGTTATTCCTCCAGTAGTAATTTCCATACAAAGCATTTCTCTATAGCTGAATTGACTAGAAGACTCCTGGCTTGTTTTCATCTAATTCGTGGAATGCAGTATGCAGTCATTTGTAAAAAAGTTTTTGAGGTTTTTCTTGCAATACCCAGATTCTAGCTTTGTTACACTAAATGAGAGCTCTGCTCCATCTTCTGCACCCAGACATAATACTGACTTAACTCCCAGTTAGGATATTAAAAGTTAACTTCAAATCCCTTCATGAAGAGGGTGTTTATTCTCGAGGCTTTTATTTGGAAATTTTGGCATAGTGTGACTTAGTTTGTATTTACTTTTCCCCACCATAGCTATAATCTCCTCTTTCAGGATAGTAAAGTGCTGTCTAATTTGCTTTTATTCTGGCTCATACACTTGTTATACCTCATAACAGAGCTTCGAAGAGCTCCCATTCTACCTAAAAAGCTCCTACGGAGGCCGTACTTGCCATAAAACATGAT
The DNA here is from genome assembly GCF_000705375.1 of Tinamus guttatus. The sequence continues at coordinate 80,410 of NW_010586739.1, forward strand.
GAAATTACTTAAGCGATACGATTCCCCAAACACCCATCATTGACATCAGTCTCCATGACTCTATATTAAAGGAAAGCATCAGTCCATAATAAGACCAGATACAACAGGGAGTGATGTGATCAGAGCATGTCCTACTGAAATGCTTGTTCTTATAAAGTCCATGAATATTGCTTTTAAGGGTAAAAAAAGTAATCTATTCTAGAAAGGGACTTATGAAGAGAAATTGGGAAAAGAATACTCTGCTCTCTTGAGCTGGGCTCTCAAGACATCAGTGCTAAGCACTCCTTTATAATCTCCACTAATTTACTGGCTGCCCTAGAGACACACTTTGATCTTTGAGAAGATCTCCTCTATCCATCCGCTTGCAACAGGCTGTAAAAGTGGATGCCTCTATACTAAAGTGGTCCAAAGAGCACAGCCATAATACACAGCCCCTAACTGATCAAGGAAGGCACCACCTTCCACTCTGTGTCCATGGCATAAGTATCCATGACCAGCATGGAGGTTCTTGGCTGTCTTACAGAGAGGTTCTTGGCTATCTCCAACAGCCTTAGAGCAGACAGCCTTTCTCCACGAGCACGTGTGTTGGATGGGGCTCTGCTCATCTCCCAGGCAGAAGCACTGCCCCACGCTGAGCTTGTGGTGGGATACGGGCAGCGCTGGCTTCACGGAGCTGCCGGGAGAGGCAGCTGGGCTGTAGCTGCACCTACGTTCATGCTGTAGGTGCATCCTCTGCTTCACAGGAGGAAAAAACCCACAACTACAACACCATGGTTCAGGAAGGGAGTTTTGTTGAATGCTGTGTCCTATGGAACTTGCTGGGGAGTTGAGAAAAATCAAATATAATTTATCAGGAAAGAATTTGGCAAGGGTAATTTAGCTAACTTGCATTATTTTATGTCTCTGAAGTGGAGCTCAGTGTCTCTTCCAGTAACAAGAGATCCTTTCATGTTTCCCATAAAAAAGACCCATCTTGCAGCTTGCCATAGTGCAGCACAGAGAGCTCCTTGGCTCTATTGGTCAGGAATACGTCTCCGAAGTTTCTGCTAGGAGCAGCAGAAGGATGCTCTGCACTGCTAAGCAAAACGAGTCCAAAAAGCTCAGATGAAGCTTGCAAAAAAGCAAGGCCCCAGAAGTAACATTTTTTTTTTTTTTTAGTATTTTGGCCTAAATAATCAGTTAGTCTCCCCCAAAACACTCCTAGGATTAGCCAAGACTATGAATGTTACAAGGCTGCAAAACAATAAGCGTCAAAGACAAACTTAGCAGCACTACATGGCATATGGTACAGATAGAGGAAGGCTAAAAAAAGTAATTCAAAGAGCTAGAAGTCCCCATTATACTTCTGAATCTGTAGATCCTTCCTGGAATTTAAGCATACCATGTAGAAAAGAAGCAAGAAAGAAATCTAGTTATCGGGGCAGTAGTAAATCCCATGGAGGGCATTGGTTTTTTCTTAAGGGTGCATCTAAATTTCAATTCACTGGAAGAAAATGGATCAAATGCAGTTTTCAGGATGAGGCATAAAGCCCCACCAAGAACCACCAAGCACCCTCTGCATTCCCTTCCCTAATCCAAGGCCGTTTCTCCAGAAGAGCAGCCCAGCACGGATCAGGATTAAGGACAACCATTTCCGTAGGCTTGCGTTTGTCCCGCCGGGATTGGCATCGGCTCCTGGCGTACCTGTCTGGGACTCCTGTGCTGTGCAAGGAGCACAGTACATGGACACAGGCTCTGGGCACGATGCCCTCAGCCATACCCATGACTGAAGTGGGTAGAAAATTCCCCCTTGCAAGCCAGCTGATGCCAAAGCAAAGGGCAGAATTGCCCTGGCTTTGGAGAGGCCTTCTTTATAACGCTGCAGGTGTGGCTGCTGCCTTTCTTTTTCTCTAGAAAGCCCCTTTTTGGTGCCAGCAGTGAAACACCAGCACCCCAGGCCTCTGCGCTTGTGCACACTTGCTGATGCACCGCAGGGGAAATGCACTCACCTGGAGGCCAAAAAAACATTTATGGCAGCAGCTGTCCTGGGAACTGTCCTTCTTACTGAACAGCCAGATGCCCAAAGCAGGGAATGTTACCACAGAGCAGGCAGTTCCAGGAGCAGATTAAAAACTAAGAGGAAGAATGGAAACGCAATGGCATCCAAATCGAGAGGACTAGAAGCACAAGCACACGACCTGTCCCAGAACAGACCCATGTTCTTGAAGGGTTGGAAGAGAAAGGCTTGAAATGTCACAGTCAGAAGCGGTGCAGACTCGGGCTTCTGCACTGAGCTCACCTGGTGAGAAACCTCCTGCACGCCCGAGTGAGGGGACATGGAGGAAAGACTCATGCGGGGTCCAGCTCCTGGATGCTCCCCATCCCGATCTGTAGATGCTCATCCAGCTAGAATCTACGCACAGACAGACTCATATGACAAGTCCATCCATGGTAGGGTAGGGAGAAACAGCCTGGCCACCACAGCCACGAGGAACTGGAAGAAGAAGCTTCTTTTCCGGTGTAAAAGGTAGATGCAAAAGCCTGGCGTGATTTCCATGCAGGCTTTCTGCTTTCTTGAAAGTTTTTGTGACCAAAATTAATGACCAAGCAGCCAAAGCTAATGATTCACACCTTTTTCAACAAGTAAGCTATTCATACTCATTATAGATTATATCTCGCTTTCATTCTGAACCTTTCATCCTAAGAATATAACAGTGTTCTTTATAAAACCGCCACACAGAAGTGAGACAGACGCCACAAGCATCACTAGAATTCGTGATTAATATTACCTAGAAGTCAGCTGCAGACCAAACTCCAATGTATACAGCCATTTCCTTAGATAGAAACAGAGATACTCCATAATGTCTGTTCTCCACAACAAAGGCAGCAGGGATATTTTGATTTTTCTAAGTTGTCACTGTCTTAGGGAAAAAAAAAAAAAAAGGAAAACCAGAGCGATGGTAAACCCATGTGCATTCAAAAGTGCAGGAGCTTCCTGCTGCTTCTGTGGCTCCAGAGCCAGCCTGACCTTGTCTTTCTGCCCCAGGCTTTCTTTCTCCTAAGCAGCTATTTCCATGCTGGTAAAATCTCTTCTTCAACTTTGCAACTCCAACCTTTTTGGAATACAAAAAATAAGATTAGCCCTTGTCGCATCTATGCCATTTCTTCTTTCTAGGCCTCTCCTGCTACCAGATTAGAGCATTTAGATGTAAGAAAACTGCCATGGCCTCTGCATCAGACACTGAGCGCAAGCTCTTGTCTATGCAATGCTTAAAGGTAGCCTCAAATCTCACAGAGGAAATATTGGATGGAGAAACCCAAGACAGGAGCATTTTCAAAGTGTCTCAGCTTTTCCTTTTCATTGTATTAAATATGCATATTTTCCACGTTAAAAGTTTTCTATTTCTGTCCTGCTGCACTACACCCTTTTTTTTTTGAAATTTCAAACACCTCCGGTCTGAAAATTAAATCTCCCCTTTAAAGCTGGGAGAGAAGAATTATATGCCATTTGCTGAAACAGGTTTCACACCAAAATGGGAGTGCGGAACATGCTTTTTTCTCATAATTACTGTGGAATTTATACAGAACGAATCTGACAAAAGTCAACAAAAATACGACTGAGAAGAAATGTGTGTTAATGAAATACCATGTACTTGGAATGGATACAGAGACGAAGACAAGTGAAAGGGAAGAACTAACATTACTGGGAATAGGAAAATCCAGCTGTAGTGATGCTGTAAGTCAGCAGAAATGACACTATCACTGAGCAAAATGTCATGATATACAGTGATAATATATTGAATTAAGAAAACTTTTGGAAAATGATTCTAACAGCTCTTATCCTAAATGGATAGTCATGTTTAATTAGGTTTAAGAGAAAATATGGCAGGGGATCCTCACACAATAGAGTGGAGCGCTGTTAACTTTGGCTGCCTCTTGAATTTTCAATGAGATTTCTATCATAAAAACTGTTTTGCCATTGAAAACACTAAGGGAAAATTGCCTTACTGATCAAAGAATGCCCCCTTTTGGAGTGTCCTGATCAAATAGGCCATAGATGCCTTAGCACTGAACACCATATTCATGGATTAAGTTTTTTTTTAACTGATTGGAAGACCCTGCTATGTGCATTAAAAATGGAGTTCAGTCATGCTCATAATTCATGAGCATATTATATATGCAGACTAATGCTAACTAGTACTATGGAGCATCTGTCACCCTAAAATCGGTGCACAAAGCCAGTTATTTGTGTCATTTGCTTTTCCGGACCGATTTTATAATTCATTTCTAACTATATTGACTTTTCACTATGGCATCGAGCTTCATTTCCAAAGCAGCAGCTAGTAAAAGTTAATGATCCAAAGACGTTACTATTTTAAGCTCCTGCCGGACTAACCAATCATTTCTAACCACGGCGCTAATGGCCTGCCCTGCCGCAAGGTCCGCGGCGAAGGATTTGCACGGATTCGGCGTGCACCGTTTCTTGCAGCCCCGTGTTTGAAGGCAAAAGCACACGGGTGCTTCGGAGAAGCCTCTGCAGAAGCTCTGCAACCTCCCAACTGTCTTTGGCTGCATCCTGCAACTGCTGCAGCAGGAGGAGGGCAGAGGAAGAAGCTCTTCCCTTTCCAGGATATTCTGAGCCAGGCGGCATTCCCGCTTTTGCTTCTCACTCTCCTTCTCCTGTAGGGAAGAGATGGGAACGCATTTCTTCCACTCTAGGACAAGGTATTTCACAGAGCAGAATTGCGTGGTGGGGCAGCCAGGCACCCCTGGCACTTGGCCCTGGCCAACGAGAGGGTGAGAATGACTGAGGGCCCAGGCCAGGGCTGCGGAGCCTCTGAGGAGATACCGGGGCTTTGACTTTAAACATTGTGAAAACCCCCAGAAAAGCGTAAATTCAGGTCTTGAGCTTATGAGGAGTTCCTCACACCATTTCACATCCTGGGGTCTAATTTTGTAGCATTCGTTTTTAATGCTATTTTACTTCTGCTGCCAAGGAAGGAAGGAAGGAAGGGAGAGAAAGGGAGAGAAAGAGAGAGAAAGAGAGAAAGGGAGAGAAAGAGAGAAAGGGAGAGAAAGGGAGAGAAAGAAAGAGAGAAAGAAAGAGAGAAAGAGAGAAAG
>NW_010586739.1:85912-106551 GCF_000705375.1 Tinamus guttatus
AAGAAAGAAAGAAAGAAAGAAAGAAAGAAAGAAAGAAAGAAAGAAAGAAAAAGAAAAGGAACATCCAGGTTCCACTTTTAGGCATGGAGTAAAGAATAGAAAACAATATGAGCACATTTTAGCAGCTGGAAAAATTATGCTCAGAATTAAACAATAAAAGTGGACAACATAAAGCATGGGCTGTTCTTTTCAATTTGCCTCATTTTTTTTTAAATGCCACAGAGAGCGCCTTTATTCCAGAACCACATTCCACCTCCAGCAATGCATGTCCATTTGCATCTTTTAAGAAATATTACAGCAATACATTAACACTGGGATTAAGTAACTGGCACAATTTGTTGCCCTTAATTTTTGATTTCTCATTGGCTTTCATCGTTTTCTCTCCCTCCTCTCGACAGAACAAGATAATTAGACAGAAGCAAATAAGATGTACAGAGCTAGCAAACAGAAGAGCCTGACATGTGTAGTACATGCTGTCAGCCATATGGCATTCTATATATATTGTTACAGATGAAAATCGTACCACACACTGCGCTGTACATTAACACTGGAATGGTATACAGTAATTCATGTGCATAAACTCATACTATCCGCTGTGTTGGCTAATAGATTTTTGAAGTTTTCTACATAGCATTTTATTTTAAATGACAGTGTTTTCTATTAATGGGTGGGCACTGGCAGTTTCTTGACCCCGTGCAGGAAGGATGTCTTTTTGTTCAAATGGCAGCCATCATTTCTGTGAAGTGATGCATGTAAAAAAGCCCGTAAATGCAATTCACCTCACACGCGGCTGTCACTCAAGCTGACATCTACATGTTGGAGTATTTTCTCAAAGTTTTCTCCGTGTGACCTGCAAGTTAAAGATCAGGGAGGTTACCTTCATCCAGCCCATCCACGTGTCAATCATCCCCACCTAAAACTGGAAGTTACAAATAAACTGCAGCTACTATTTATACTCGGCTGCCTGTCCCATCGTTTTCGTGTCAATCTTGCCGTTTCTCATTACAGCGGCGTCGCGCTTCCCCCCTGCCTCTTTGTGTGTCGCAGATTAAGTTTCTTTGTTTTCCCACTGCCTTCCTTTTGAGTGTGTAAAATCCCCGAAGCCCGGCTCGCTTTTCTGCCTTGCTGGTAGCTCTGAAAGGAAACTTGGAAAGATGTTAGCAGGAGGCTTTTAGGAAATGCATGGCCACAAGTCAAATCCAAACTCCCTGTTCCACTGGATGCACAAGGTGCCCGGGAAGGAAAGGCAGCTCTGCTCCTCGTGGGAGCCATCCTTCCAGGAGCTGCTCGTGGATGGCAGTACTGAGCTTTGCCACCTCCCGTGCCAGTTTTGCAAGGAGACCAGGAAAGGCCACGAGGCTCCTGGGTCTCCCTCCCGAGTTAGCAATCCAGCATCAGCACCTGAAGTTGGGTGGAGAGATGCATCTCCAGCAGGAACAGAGGGACATTTCTGAAGTGTGTGTGGACAGATCCAACTAAGGAACGGAATTTCTATCTCTGTAGTGCAAAAATAAAAAACATCCTTTCTCCAAATAAATTTTTAGTCACACGTCGAAACATCTGAAATACTTGGTTAGAAAAAGGGTAAGGCCATTGCTGCATACGTTAATATCATAAAATCTACAGCAGAGAACAACTGAAAAAAGCAGCAGTTTCTAATTCCACCATTGCCAGCAGGGCAGTGCTTGCCTCTCCCCCACCTCACAAAAGACCTTCCATCAACAGCATTTCAACCATTCCAAGTGTAGCCCGTTAAGAACGGTGAAAAGAATCCATCACAAATAGAGCTACATAAACACATATACTGGAAAATTACCAGTTTTCTTTTTTTAAAAATATGGGTTTGGTAATCCAGAACCTCCTCATGAATTCCTGAATCATTCCAGCTAGAATAAAAACTGACAGAAGGACGACGCTCCTTATCACCCAATGACTTGGGATCAAGTTCCTTATGATACCTGAGGAGACCAATTCATCCAAAACATCCCCAAAGCTGAAACTAGGAGCTAAGAAAGTATCTCCCAGTCAGTTACAGAGCAGGGCAACATATTCGTTTTGTCTGCCAGATGAAGGTCCTCCACTAAGGACCTTCATTCTCTATATCAGGATTTACCCTGGAGCTGTATATGAGCCAAGTGCCGCTTCAACTAATAATCCAGAGAAACTCTTCATCCTTTATGCACCTTACAGAGGTTCTTCCAGCTCGCAGAGCAGGACACCGAGCTCAGGCTTCCTCTACACCATCCAAGGGGTGGCAGTTTCCTCACAGATTTCCATGCCGTGCTCCAGCCCCATGGAACGCGGGAATGCATTCCAGAATGCAGCCTGGTTAGCCCACAGTAGTCCATATTCAACTAGTCCAATGAGTCCACATCCACACAGCTGCTCTGCAGCAATAAACTGATATTTTTTCCCTTTGTTTGAGCAAGAGCATCCAGGGGACACCCACCTCTGCTCAGCTCCCCTCTTACCTGCCCCGTTACCACCGCAATTTCTGTGGGGAGGTGAGAAGAGCTGCCCAGCTTCAGCTTGCCAATGTTAAAGGCAAATCTCATTCTCAGCTGGGCTACAAAATTTGAGGAATTTCTTGTGTTTTCTGACAGACACAGTTTATGAAGTTGTTTGTAGAAACTGTGACTACCTTAAATGACACAATATATTACAGGCCTTTTTAGTTCATTGCCGCTTACATTTAAGTCTTACAAACCTACAGGAAATGGGTTAAATTTATCAGCTAATTATTGATGGAGCTTGGAAACTTTCTACCCCAAAATCTGAGCTTCCATTTGCAGCCTACGCTCACTGACCATTGGGTCTCTGGTGGCCTCCATCCACAGGAGGGTTTAAGCTCATAACTCACACTCGCTGCCTTCATCATTTTCTTGTGCCTCAGCTGGAGCACAGAGGAAGGGACAGAAAAACAAGAGGAGTAAAATACTGCAGTGAACTTTTAAACTAAAATAGCAATAGAGAGTTAGATAATTAAATGGGAAACCAGACCCAAATGCCAAATAAGGAGGGAGACATCAAAGAGCAACGGCAATCTCTGATAAAGATCAAGAGAGAAAACTAAAATTTTTATGGCATCTGCTGACAAATGGCTGAAGTAAAATATAACAAAGTAACTTGGTTTAGCAATTTTCCTACAGATTGTCTGAACTACACGGCTGCAGACATCAAAGCACAGAGTTAGAAACAAAATACCACAAGAAATGACACACTCCCCTTTTCCCTCCCCCCCTTTATAAAATTCATATTTCAAACCTAAGACTCAGGGGCTGCAAATTTGTAAAAGTTTCTAGAAAGGTCAGTTGAACAAGTAGGAACTTTTTATTGGAAATTATTCTTTCGTATCTTTTTTTCTCCCTGAGAAAGGTGCTCAGCAGGCAGGTCCAGCCCGTACCCAGCTCAGAGCTCCTCTCAGCTGAACACCAGATTCCTTTCCAGGATGCTCCGTTCTTTGGATTTTTGTGTGTGACTCATTCAAGTCGGCAGCAGATGGATTTTCTGTGTTTTCCCCAAGAATGTCCCCATTGTTGTTACTGAAACTTTTCTCCTGCATTGAACATAGTCCTCATTATCTGATAGTTTTGATGACTGTCTCCTCTATCAACAGTTGTGATTCATGCGGATCTTCTACAAAGAGAATAATCTCTTATTTATGGTCTCCCTTGCTTTGTAGACTCATCACTTTATCTATCCTCTAGATGAATATCTTTCTCAAGCAAGGCATTTCAATCATTTTATTAATAAAAATCCATTTATAATTTATTTTAAATTTATTTGCAATGGTTATAAATACATGACTCCCTCCAATTATTTTTGTTCACTTTTCCAATTATCTAAAAATTAAAAATGAGATTTCATAAAGAAAGAGACCTTACTTTGTTCCCTTTTAGTTGAAATGCAGCCCTCAAGATAGCTTTCTGAAAAGCAGCTAAGAGAGAAAGATTATCCGTGATCTTATTTTCCTCCTTCATGAGAACAAAGACTATTTTAATAAATGCAACTCGGGCTCTTCCTCCTAAATGAAAAAGGATAAAGATTGCACTCAAAAGAAAGAACATAGCCAGGTGAAGTCCGGGAATATGTGTTACATGGAGGACTAAACTGGATGTAATGACCCTTTCTGGCTTAAGCGAAGTGACAGATTTTCAGCAGGCAGCATATGGGCCATCTACTTTCTGCAAACGTATGACAGTTAAAAGGAAATTGCATACACATTGGAGGGCAAGGTTTAGCCATTTGAGAGGAGGCACAACTGTTGACAGATAGAGTGGTTTAGCCAGTTTAAAACGTCTACTTAGTTTAAATATAAAATTATTCTTCGGAGAGTTCTCCAAAGCTGGAATATAATAGAAGAAACATTCTGCACCACAAATTCTGTGCAAAATCCTGCAAAGTCTCTGGCGCATTCTTTCTCATTTTCTGATGGACCGGTGGATCACTCTTGAGTGTCGACTATTAGTAAATATCACTTCCTAGCACAAACTACCCAAGAAGGAGACAAGTTGAAGACAGATAATGAGGTCAAACTCTTGAGCACAGGAAGATGATATTTATCCTTTCTTCACAAAGGGGCTGCATTGTATGCAACTCACTTAAAGATGAAAAAAAAAAGTCTATTCCCATAAGGGGGCTGCTCAAAGCCACGTATTTTAACTGCTGCAGTTTGGAGACGCAGGTGCCGTGGAAATGGAGGCAACAAATTGCACTGCTGCAGGCTGGCCACAGTGGCTGCAATTCCCCTTTAGTATCAAAGGCTGACAATGAAGAAGTGCATCCCACCTCCTTCTCTTCTTTAGCTTCCATGAATACGGTTTAGCAAAATATACTGATGGTTTTAAAAGCTGTTTGTCTTCTACAGAGAATACATTCTCTTCCTTCTGATTTAGCATCTCTATAATAAGATCAGCGTTTTTAAATATCAGGCTGTTTCTGAGCCTAGTTATGTTGTTGAAGCATCCTGGTGTAAATCCTTCTTTTCCCACTTGACTAGTATGAACCTCAGTTTATACAAGATAAGATCACACTTTGGCAATGTACTACTTAATCACAAAATAATAGAAGTTAGAGGATCCTTTTGAGGTCATTTATTTCATTTCAAAAGTACAAATGCAAAATCTACACTGCAACCTTTTTGTAAAATCTATGTCAACGCCCAGCACAGCTCTCTTCTTGTACAGCCCCTCTGCATTTAGAAATGATAATAATAAAAATAAAAAACTCCTCTATCCATTCATGGTTATCTACTGGCAGTCTACGAGTTTACTAACAGTTTAAGTCCACTGTTTTCTACTTCAAAGTCTAAGAGCGTGAAAAAAATCTATTCACTGATCAAAAAAATCATCCTTGATCACTGTAGTCTCACCTCAGCTTTAGCCATTTTTTATTTCAGGCAGAAAAAAAAGCTTTTAAAGTAGCTTTGTTTCACACGCTGGCCATATTTTGTCTAGGTGTGGGCTTGTGATTTCATGTTAGCGTCCTTCAACAACCCAGAGTAGGCTTGCATGAATTGTACAAGTTTTAAATGAGAACTGTAAAGCATGGAAGGGACCTTGCATGAATTGTACAAGTTTTAAAAAGAAAAATACCTAAAAATGAGAACTGTAAAGCATGGAAGGGAGGAGAGAAAACAATAAACTGACTTTAGGAGACTTCAGGAGGTCTTATCTACGGTTTGAATGACTTCTAGATCTTTGCTCCATCTGTCCTTATCAGTTCCAAAGTTTACCTGGGAGCTTCCAACGCAACCTGTCTGGCTCCAGGGGTACAGCAGCTGTGAGAAGTCGCATTGAGGGTCCACTGCCTTCACCAAATGCAATATATTAGTCTCAAAGACTATCTGGAGGCAGCGATTCTGCCCCCTGCACTGAGGTTCCTTTCTGGGGATCCTGAAGATGAGGCACCAGGGCAGGAGCTTGGTGGGGAGCATCCGCGGTGCAACCTGGGGGTTGAGTTTATGGGCCAGCAAGGCCAGAGAGGCTGAGTCACAGCAAACACACACGTGCACAGAGGTAACCCTGGCTGTTGCCAGCCAGCAGTTGATTCTAGAGGTTGGTTTGCACCACTTTAGGGTAGGATATCCAGTACTAGTTGTGCCACCCCACTGGGGATCCTCGGGTGCCTTGGAGCGGAATTTTCCCACACGCCAAGCACAGAACTGGTGAAGTTTATCAGCTCCAGCAACTCCCATCAGAAGCACCAGCCAACAAGCAGTTCTGAGCACTTAGACTCACTTCCCAGACAGGACAAAGGAGGAAAAGCCTTTGCAAAGTGCATACGTGTGCATGTGCGCACACTCCGTCCCCCTTTTATCCACAATCCTTTGTAAGAAAATAAGCCTAAATCAGGTCCACAAAACCATATGACAGAATTTGAAGTCCTTTTATTTTCCCACAGTCCCGTGGAAGAAAATTCCCCCAAATATCAATACAAATTTTAGGCTGAGAACTTCACCTGAAAGTATACAAAGCAGTTCACAATTAGCAACAAAATAAAAAATCAATAAAGCACGTGAGTAAGAGAGCAATGTATCCTACAGCAGGATTACAGGCTTTTGACTGTGATTCTTACCGTGGGTAAAGATTAACTTTGATTACACAATGGCTCCGTTACCATTAGCAACTTGCTCACTTGCCAGTCGCAATAAAAACAATGCAAAAAATATTAAGTTAATTTTGACACCCAAAACGCAGCCACGGGGCAGATATTTAACAAGAACCATAGGAAAAGAGTCTCATTTTTTATTATCTTCCAGAGGTCGATGCAGAGCTCAGCTTGTGCTAAAATCAACATCATTATGCACATACCACCCTCTCTAACAGGTTTTAGGCTGCCTTTCGGTTCCCTTGCCTCTGTATGTCAAGCAAAACAGACACGGGATTAAAGACAACCCATTCAGCACTTTCCCTTTCCAACCGAGTGCCTCTATACCCAGCTACAGTCTCCCACTTCTACTACTGCTCACTGGATTAATGAAACTTCCGCAGGAAACATGACTAATGCTCCTGTCCCGTTCCTTCATAACTCAATCCATCTGGGAGATGATATTTATATTTCCATTTTCAAAGGAAGAAATACAACCTACACCTGTTTATGTAACACTTCACATTTATTGCATAAGCACCCCGACCATAGCTATTTGCAAGACATTTTTGCATTCAGATCTTTTCCCTTCTTTTGATGCCTTCCATCTACCCTTCCCTGACCACTTCTCTGAATCCTCCTGAGAGATCAGGTGAGTTACACTACGTTTACGTAGCCATGTCCAAACCGCTACTCAAAGAGAAATTTCTGGCAGTTAGCAAACTAAAATAAGAAACAGAAGCATCTAAAGATTTGGGTATCTTCAGGTCTAGAGATCTAGAAAGTTCTTGGGAATGCCATTTTGGAGGCAGCCAATCAATTTCACTGACAGCAATTTTTAGGTGCCTAAGTGTGGAGTGTGACAGCCAAATGAAGCCAAACTAAAACTACATTAGCTCTGCAAGGGGTGGTCCCAACCTTCTTTCCATCCTGAGCACACATTCCTGGCACTTCTTTTGTTTCAGCTCTAGTGATCCATGCAAAAAACGAATCTTTCCTTTTTCTTTTTCAGAATGTGTTGTCAACAGAACAGCTTGCTGATCCAAGCGTCTGCGTAACCATCAGTGGAGCTGTCGCTGCTAGGAGCAGACAGGAGCACGAGGCTGAGGAACAGGAGAAGGGATGGACCACCCCACGGCACCACCATGGGCTTAGAGTGTTCTAATTCAATCATGAAACGCCGCCCAATTAATTCTAGAATAAAGTCCCAGTTTCATCAAAGATGTGCAGACAGACATGGTTTCCAAAGTCTTTATTTGGAGGACTGGCTGTGCAAGTTTAAAGGAGTAAAAGTGCTAGGAGTTATTCACCATGGGCAGCCTCTGCTCTGAGGATCCAAGTGCCATTGAGCCCCAGTGCGAACATCTGCCCAAGGCGGCGGGTATCGCCTCAGACCTTAACCTCGCTCGTCATACGGGCCGTGCTCCTTTGCAGAACTTGGTATTTGTCATCAAAAGCAATGAAATCAATTTCTGAATAATAGCCCAGATTTCAGATTTAAGAGTCTTTTCCCAGCAGGACAGTTTTTCTGAAGGGCTTGGCCAGTGTAAATGGAAGGACTGATTCCAGAATGTCTTTGCAAGGCAGATCCTGCTGGGGTTTTGCTGGAATTAAAAGGAAAAGTATGGGAATACTTCCCTCAAAATGGCAGAAAATGGTAGAAATCTAATTGAGGAAAAAGGAGGTGAAAAATAGCATTGAGCTTTGTCTCCTCACTTGATTGGCCTCACTGGAAAGGGCACCACAAAAGAGATGAGAGTCCATCTCCATTTCAGATAGGAACTTAGTTAAAACTGGGCTTAGCAGGATTTACTTAAAATCTGAACATCATGCTACCTTTATGACAACCGTGAAAGTCTGAATCACGAGACACTCCAGTCTCTCCTAACTCTCCATTGGCTAGCGGAGTAACTTTCTGCATTATTTTATTAATTAATGGCAATAGGTAGCTGTGATTATGGTGCCCATTGCACATTTTGCTGTGCCAAGTAAAGGAAGATGATATTTTCTCCGGGAAGTCTCCAGGTTGAAATCTTGTTGGAAATTTTTGATGTACATCCATGTCCTAAGACGGTGCATCGTGTGTAGGCACCAACGGCCCTTGGTACCTACCAAGGGATCAAGTTTACAGCAGCACCATCTACCGGGGAAGTCATTAAACCGGTTGAACTGGATTTCTTTGGCATACTAAAAAGGCAAAGAAAAGTTGGGATGAGAATGGTAAACACATGCTCCGTGGTTGTGAGTGACACTCGGAGTGCTCCTCGTGAAGCCAGGGACATGCGAGAACCTCCTCTCTTGATCTGCCACATGGCATTGGCCTCCCTTTGGTCTTTGTTACTGAAAATGAGAAAGTTGGGAATGGTGACACTGTCCTCCCAGCAAGCAGGGTATGAGGGAGAATCCTTGCTTTGACTACAGATAAGTGCAGGCTGAGGTAGAAATAGTCTCAGTCTATATATTAGCGGGAAGGAGAAAGTGGGGCTGCGGTACATGACGCGGGAACATCTAAGCCAGCTCCTGGTATCAGCACCTTGCAGATGTAGTTCATCAAGAGTCCTCATACTATGGATTACCTTCTGCTAAACTCATCCAATATCTGTTTTTTTCCGAAAGTTGTGCTTGTAAAATAGTATGAGACCTCAGATTTAAAGACTCTATGCAGACACCCTGAGAACAAGTGACAGACTTGGGTTCTATTCTGGTTTCACCAAACACTCTTACTTTGATTTCAGAACAATCATTGATGCTCTGTGCCTAAAAATTTAACTAGTGTAAGAGGGCAAAGACAGTAGGATGTACACCCTGAAACACTAAAATCTCATAGCTGACCTAGAGAAAACAGGCTATTAACAGTCTTTTCTTCCGAAGTATCAATCTAAGAATGAGAGGGACTAAGGAATTTGGGATGTAGCTGTATAGCTGAAAAATAAGTTGTATTCCTCTAGGACAAACTGTCTTCCTCTCTATCTAAAACTCTACTACCACTAAGTGCAAGGGCAGGAAGGCTGCTCTTTAGTCACAGATTAATCTATCCATTTCTCTGCTCTTAAATCAGTGTTGAAATCTTTTTTTTTTCTGTGTTAATAAGAGCACTCTGTAGAATGTTTGTAACTTCGTGCAAGCAATAGCATGCCTCATTTTGTTATATGCTTTCTGAAAGCATTGTCTTTTCTGGTGAGATTACTAGGATTAATTTAAGGACTATTAAAGGACAAAGTCCTCCTTAAAAATGCAGCCAGGCCAATTTATCTTTTAGCTGACAAGAAATACATTTAGGAAAAATCAGCTACTTTGCATTTAGAACATGAGATAATTTAGTAACGTCAACACACAGCAAAATGGGCTGAAGTGCTAAAGTGACTACTGCCATTGTATAATTAAGACTCTAGTCTTAAAGGTTATAAAACAGATACACCTGTATTCCACAGAGGTTGATTCCCCTACACTGTCTAATTATTTCTTAAGAACAATGGCAAACCATGTCAGACATCTTGCTGCTGATTTAATAACATTAAGCTTCCAGGAGATAACCTCTATCTTTCAGTTAAATCTGAAATGGCAAACAGGGCATTTAAAGAAAGTGAAGAAAAAATTGCAGCTATTTCCCTTTCCTCACACAAATATCTCAAAGCACATAATGCAATCTACAAAACGTCAAAGAATCAATTTGAAGGAGTTTAAATATATATACACTCACGCACAGAAATGTCATGAAAACTGCATGCTTCTTTTACTAAATTTACTCCTTTCTTGCTTGAATTAAAGGATTTTTGTTACTTGAATTGGTTATTTATTTTTACATGTTAGATCTTCTGTTTCTACTAAACCTGAAACTCTGAAGCCATTTCAAATTCAAGTAAAGCCATTCAGGTACTGCCATGCATGGAACCTACATATGGACAACTTAACAGGTCCGTCTTAATTTTACGGCTCTATGTTTAATTGATGCTGCATATTTCCAAAAAGGTTGTCCATTACTCTTCTTGCAGTGCCTTTTCTTGAGGGTCTGGAATTAATTTAGAAATTATCTATGTGTTTCATTAGTTCTAATGACCCTTTAAAATCATTTCAACAAAATTATGTCAAAAATCACATTTTTTTTAAGATGTTGAAACACCAATATATTTCCTTCCGCCCCAAATTTCATCCACTTCTCTACTCTTCAGTAATTTGCAAATTGTTTTATCTGCAATTTTCAAAGAAGAGGACTCTGCCAATTCTACTGGGGAGCCTAATAAAACCCGATTTGTTTCAGTGGACAGTGTACTGCTTCTGCATATGTGCATGCAGAATTTCCTTAAAAAATGTTTTGGAGTTTTCATGAAAAGAAAAGTTTGCATCACTCCTACTTATCATTTCAACTGATATTCCTGTATCAAGGCTAGACAGAATTCTTACTGATCTCCTCTTTTTGGTATCTGCTGACTAGGAAAGGCTATTTTTTAGACAGCTCAAAAATTTAAGTCTTAAATTCCATCCAGTCCGGCATATCTGTTGCTTTTCAGTTTTTTGGTTTATTTCAGGACTGTCATTTTTTTTTTTAATGTCCAGCACCATTTTTGCCTTTTACACCCTGCTGCTCTTATCACTGGTATATTTGAATTCATATGTTTATCTATCTCTAGTTATTTGCTCTTCAATTTCCCTCTTAGTCTAGCTTGACTTTTTTCCCAGAATAGTCTGTTCTTTCTATGGGATCCATTTGGGCAGAATTTCCGTTTTCTCTATTTGGCTTGAATAACCTCTTACACTTTACTGGCTGAGGAAAAATCTACTATTCTGATTGAGCAATTAAGATTCTTTAGGCATGTTAATGAAAGGACACTGACAAGTGACTGAGCTATATATAATCATGGCCTTTTAGAGAGTGTCACCAGAAATCCAGTAAAATAAATTCACTAATTCTAGGTCTTTTAAACCCCATTAGAGAGCAAGCTCTGTGAGACAGTCTGAACATCTCACCAGGTCGTCCAGGTTCTTTTCTGGTTTTATCTTCATGATGAGCTTCTCATTGCCATATGTGAACTTTCCACATGAGATTCACTCATCCGATTACTTCCCCAAGGGATGGGAAGAGCAGAGTCCTAATTAGCACTCTACTTTGATTTGAAATAAATATTAATTGCCTTTTTTAATCTGAAGGTGTCTACAGCCCTTGCCTTACAATATTAACAAGAACTGCATTCCTCCTCTTTATTTTTGAAATCACTGTTTTGCTTTTACTATTAAATATGCCTTAAACTCGACCAGCGTTAGAGGTTTGCAGGGTGCTACTATTGAGAATGCCCTGTGGATTGTTATTTTTTTGTTCTTTTTAGTTCCTTTCTAGACAGTTTCAATGTGGCTGTGCAATACTCTGTGCCAGATTATGTCACCAGGCATTCTAATGTCATATCTTCCTTATCCATTGCGCTTGCTGCATTCCCACTGAAAAGATTATATGAGTTTATATAGTGATGATCCGTGGTTTGGTGAGAAACAGGTGCAAAGAGTAGGAAGTGTCTGGACTTGAGACATCCCTCAGTCTGCTCTTCTGATCACCTGCAATTTGAGAACCAAAAATTCATCGGCATGGAGCTTATTTGCCTGGTGACTACGAACCCAGTGAAGAAAACACCATGCAATGAGTGAAGTGCATGCACAAACCTCCAGAATAGACACAAGACTTATGACTTATGTCAGTCATTTCACCTAAAGTGTGACTCAGAAACACTCAGTGTGGTTATGAGGATACGAAGTCAGCAATAAACGGAAAATAAAATGGTATCTTCTACATTGTTCAACTAATTTTTAGACTATACTTGGTGGCAAGTATCTGTTGTTTATTATTAAACAAGAAAAAAAATCTAGAATCTGTCTAAAGATGAGATTCTCCCCCCTCTTTTTTGTGATTTGCTACAAGCTTAACACAAAATTATATTTACCTCATATTTTTCGATTTCTGATCTCCAGAATTATCTGTAGGATCTATTTCTAAAATAATAACCAAATGTAAATATTCACTTTAATTCTTTAGAGAGAGATGAACAATGGTAGATATTAGATAAATACGTATTTTTGACAGATACTTCTGAAAATGCTCAAGACCTTTGGCTTACCCCTGCAGAATACCTATCTGGCATTAATCTAACTGGTGGCTGTCGCTACTGCTCAACATTTCATTGGAAAGGCACCACTCAGCAGCATCAGAAAGGTGGCTTTGTAAGGAGGCAGGTAAAGACATCAGTGCAGGGGAATGACTGATACTGAATTTAGGAAATGGGCTATGGGACTTTGCCTTGGGGTGGGGATTATACAGAAAATGAAACTTCTCAAGTCCAGTCTAGTGCTGTTTCTTCTGAAGTGGCTCTGTTTTCTGTGCCAAGCTTTTCTTTCAAGAACAGTAAGGAAGCTTCCTTATACAACTTCCCTGGAAACCGTCTTCCTGTAAGAAACCTCAGGAATACAGCACTGGCCCCACTTGCCTTCTTCAATACAAGGGGTAACGGCAGCCCGCCTGAAATAAGAGGCAGGCATGAAGTTCAGGAGAGGATTTCTTTTGTTATTATCACACCTTCACATCTGAAATAATTCCAGGACTCAAGCCAAGATCTTTGACACAAGCAGTTTCAATACTGAGTCAGAATACCAAACCAAAATGCAGTCAAGCTCTGTTTGCTAAGCGAGAAACCCTCCTGCAGAGTCTCTAGATATATCTGTCTTTAGAAGAAGAGAGAAAAAAGAAACATGTGAGTGTTTCTGGACTGATTTTCTTTTAGGATTGAGTTTGATCTGTAGATAGACTGTTTTGCAGGGCTTTTATTTAGGATATCTTGGCTATTTCAGCCACGAAAACCATTTCGCTTGAACAGTCTATTTATATAACCACATGGGATTTTAAAGTTTGCTAAAACAACCAAACACATTCTTCAAAACAATACAATGGGTCTTTCTTGTGAAAGCAGAGCTAATCAAACCCAGCATCCTGCGCTAGTGCTGGGAGCCAGCAGCCAGTCGCCATCTCCGAGATACTCCCTCTGCTTCTGGGCCAACAGGAGTATCATGGGCTGCTTGCTCCATCTGCTCTCCAAACAAATGCCAAGATGGTCAAGGTGTCGGAACATCCCACTGAAAACAGGATCAAAAACTGGCCTGAGCTGCAGTGCCAGAAGTGGAGTCTTTGCAGACACCAAATTTGTAGGTATAAAACACAACAAATCCAGAAAACATTTGGAAGATATTTTGATAGGGAAATTTCTAAGTAGACTTAGTGGATTTGCAATGCAAATGCATCAATGAAAGCAAAAAAGAACTAGCCTTTTGCAAGCAAATTTAAAGCAGAAACAATATGTTTACCCATGCTGATAAGAAAACTAGAGTTCTAAAAAACAGATCTTCTGGTTTTGTTGTTAGTCTTCTGCAGATGCTTTCTGCAGATGCTGGGGCAATGAGGACAAAAATTAAATGTTGCATTGAAAACAGCACAGGACAAACACCATTGACACTGCCCCATCCAAACACCCAAGGACTCCAAAGCCCCTGCCCTTCCACCAAAAAAGACACGTGGCTAAGGAAGTTTACACAACCAAGACCACTAGTTATTTCTCTGATCAACACGTTAACTTTCCACATGGCTACTGTTGGCTCTTCCTAATCTGCCATTAAAGATTTTCTCATTATGGAAAGGAATGAGAAAGCTGGAAGGGGAAATGCAGCCAGGATGGCGAATGAGGTGGCACAGGCCCTGGGAGGAGGCAAGAGCTGAGGAGGATGGGCTGGCTGGGGGAGGACGTGACTGGAGTATGGAAAGGAAGGAGGGGTTGGGCAAAGAGCATCCCCTCGTAGAACCAAACCCACCCTCGAGAAGATCAGCAAGGGACATTCGTTAAAACCTTTCTAGAGCAGCATGATTTCTCAAAGGCTGCAGCAAGTTATACCTGGAGTAAGAACAGGTACCTGGAGGTGAGAGCCAGGAAGGAATCTTCATTCCTCGGACACCTATGGGGATGCTGCACTCACACCTTCTCCTTGCATTTGCACACGTGGGGTAGAGGCTGTTTCTTAGCTGTGGGATGCTCTCTAGCATCTCATTAGAGGCGGTGAAATTAAATTTTAGTAATGCTGCAGCAGAAGGTGGATGAGGTCTGGACTACAGCACTCAAAAAAAAGAGTTTAAATAGCTTGTGAGTCTAGATATTCCAGGTGAACATTTAAGTCTTCGGCAAATTTTCTTCTGCAGTGATAGTCAGAAAATGCCTGTGGATTCAAAGCTTCCATTTAAATGTAAAGCATCATATTTCCCTGACTGACCAGAACAGGCTATTATGATTTGTGTATTAAAGCCTTGTGTTTTCCACCTATCGAGTGCATAAACAACAGTTTAACCTTTATCCCAAGGCATGTACACCCTGCTCCTCCTAGAAAAATGAATTCCCGTTAAGCAGTCAAATCAGTATCAACCTGACCTTTAAACACATCAGTGTTTCTTGGAAAAATATTATGGCTGAGATGCCGACTGCGGTAAACAATATTCGCTGCTGCAGCCCGTCGGTGAGTCACGCTGCGCAGAGGCTGAGCAAAACAAGGGGCTGGAAACCAGCGGGGACCGCAGATCTTCTGACAAACTCCACAGGATATGAAGAACAATGTAAATGCAACAGTTCTGGCAGATATATTTCTATATTACTGTTCCAGAGATAACAGCTAAGGTGAATCATTTCCCACCACCTACAGTACTGAATTATTTCAAATTCTGAAGGGACCATATTTATTTCATTGGTAGGTAGCAATTTACTTAGCTGAAGATCAT
Source organism: Tinamus guttatus (assembly GCF_000705375.1). The sequence continues at coordinate 101,292 of NW_010586739.1, forward strand.
TATATTTATGTGTCTGTGAAATCCTCACAATAATTATATATTTGAGCTGTCTCAGAAGTGCTATATATATTCTCATTAGTCATGTACTTTCAAGGATATTATCATTTTTTTTCCTTCAACAACCTTTACAATGTGAGTGCAAAGGACTGTACTGTATATGAACCCAGATTCTCATAGTTTTCTTAAACTCTAGTTTAATCAAACAGCAGGGTGGCCTATATTCAAATGCAAATGTTAAGCGTGCTATGAAATATCTTCATTTCCCTAAATGACTGCACTGTGGAGCTTATTTAAAACAAACCATACTGTGCACAAGAACAGAGGAGGGCATGGATAAAAAGGCCTCTGTTCTGCATGACTTTTGCAAAAGTTCTTCAGAAAAAGGTCACGAAAATGTTTAGGTAAGGAGACAAAGGCAAGGGAAGTCCTTGGTTCCAGCTTACCTTTGCCAGGCAGCTAATTGTATCTCTCCAGGGTATAGAGAGGTCGACTTACTCTTTTCAAAGGCACTTTGGAAATCTCACACGAAAAACATTTTAAAAGCACAAAATATTGTTGCACTAGTCTGAATGTAACTGGTAGTCCCTGTGACTAGAGATTAATAAACCCAATTAGCGCAATTCCTTGGAGCTGCAGCACAGATGAATGGTGGCATTTACAGTCCTCCTCCCTGGGTAGAAGACCATGCTTGCCTTTACCCCTCAGCTTGCAACCTCTGTACTGCTCCTTGGTCTCCCAAGATCACCAGGTAATTTTCTTATTTTATCCTTTTTAATGTAGTGATGAGAAAAGGTGCTGGGCTGATGGCCGTGGAGACTAGAGACTCTTGCTTGTTATTTAAACTAATATGCCATACTTATTCAGAAAGATTTGTCCAACAAACAAAGAGGTTTAAAAATATGTCACTTAAATCACTTTCTTCACTCTGTCTACTTTCTTATTTATTTGGATACCTTCCACAAGCAACAAGAAAATGACCTCAGTTGTATTTTCCTCTATCATCCTTGCCAAAAACAGACAGGCTTTGTAATCTGTTTCTCCTGGTTTGGCTCACAGATTTTTCTTTCCCTTTTTGAAGATACTTCAGTACAGAAAGATGTAGTACAGAAAGGGTGTGCAAAGCACATCAGGTCATGACAATTACTCATTAACCTTAGGTCAAGTGAAATGCTGAATTATAGCTAAAGTAAACGATAAATGTACACAGAAGACAAGCTTGTATCTCACCTATATAATGTAGCAAGTGACCTGAGCAAAGCAGACACAGCCCATTGCAAGCCCAGCAGCAATGCCCTCCTACTACCGAAACCAGGGAGGAAAAGGTTACAGGTTAAATTTGACCTCAGAGTATAGAGGAAAAGGTTGAACCAAAGATAAGCTGTTCTCTCTCTTTTTGCTGCCTTGGGAAGAAGGAAATGCATTCCCATGCTCTGAGGAGTTTTCAGGGAGTTTTCCTTGAATCATCCTCGCATCTTTATCAAACCTAGCTCAAGAAGCATCTCACTTTCTGAGTAGCATCAGCCTCTATCCCTCGTGCTGCTGACTTTGGTGGGGCCACAGTCTCTAAGGAGGATGTGTCATCTCCTTCGTGGTGGACATCTGTTCCCACCAAAGGCACGGGGCTTTCTTTGCACTGCCCTCCCTGGCTGCAGAACAAGCAGCGAGCGCACGCAGACAGGCACCGCTCGGCAAGTGGGGAGCTCCTCGGAGCAAGCCAGCAAATTAATAAGCCTAAAAAGCTCTCACAGTTGGAGACGCCGCTTCCTAATCTACGAGAGCTACCACATTTATTTTATTACGATATAAAATAAACATCACACCTTTAAACTTTTCGCACCGTCAATAAATCAGCTCCGAGGGGATGGCTCTCACGAGGGGACTGTGTCAGCGGCTACCGGAGTCACACAGATACACAAGAGATGCAATTATGCTGGAATAGCCAATTCCACTGCTCTGACAGGACTTTTTATTTGACTAGCAAACAAGGAGAGGTCTCATTGCCTGGCTTTTCTGCCACTGATCTTTTTCTTCCTTTTCCTTTAACTTTGGCCTTCACAAATATTTTTTCTTATCTCCTTTGGTAGCTGATGTTGTCCTGTTTCTTGGTCTGGGTGTTACACTTGGTATGGACATGCACATTTTCAGAGCTAGATAAGCTCTACTTCCTGAAAAGACTTACCCCACCCCAGCTCACATGTTAAAGTTTGTGATTCAGATTAAAGGAATTTGCAGCCTTAAATTGAGCCACCTATTGAGACAGCTTCATAATCTGCTGAAATTACTGAATCTTTTGTTTAATGTTAGCTATATATTTAGACAGTGATTTTTCCCTGCATCACAGCATACATACATCTGATCAGTGATTTTAGATGATATCAGGCACCACTAGATACATTACAATAATCATTTGTGTGATCTGTGAAACAAACCAAACTTCAGTGTGTGTAGAAGTGACACTGGCTCACGTGAACACCGTCCCGTCCGGTAACACTGGGTGTTTCCACGATCAGGCTACGAACCCGTCTTGTCTGCGGGTCACTCGTGCCCCGCTGCAGCCCAACACTTGAGTTGACACTTCTGCAAAGAGCCACCACTGCCCTGCACATGGCTCTGGCTGAGGATCCCGCTGCCCACCCCGGCGCCAGGGAGATGGGCAGGGTCGAGCAATGGCTTTTGCCAAGGGCACGATTGAGCCTTTAAATCTCAAGGAGTTACTGGCCTTTCCGCAGCAAATGTCTTCCAAGCCACTAAAGTAAACAAAAACTGTTCGGAGATTCATCCAATGTTTATCTTTTTAAGTCGTTACCTGACATATGAACTCATACTGTTTTTATAGCAATGCATAAAATATTAAAACTAAAAAGCTCAGGGACTTTTGAGAGGAAAGAAAAAGAATGAAACTATTTCAGATTCAGAAACATTTCCTCAGTATATAGTGGATCTGCATACTGCAATCAGAGACTCCTGATTCTGCATGTTTACTGTTTTGGGCTTTTTAGTTAATGCTAAAACTATGACATACCTTGAGAGGTAGCAAAGCTTGGAAGGACTTTACAAAATAATAAAGACTTGTATTTTTAAAGTCTAAGTTACGCAAAAATGCATACTTTCACCCAACCATGGTTGTAACAAAGCCCTGACAACATTCTCTTTTATGCTCAGGATATTTTGGGGGGCATGCTTAACATCAAAATGCTGTGTAGCAATTACTTTTTTTTTCTTTTTTTTCATTTCCTTATACCACCCTGGACACAAGAACAAGTTTGAATTCCCACAGCTTCCCATTTGTTATTACTCCTGAAGACACTGTGCCGTGCCAGACTGCAGACAGTATTCCTAGAAATAGATTACAAAATACCTATTGGGGCTCCAGTGAGGAGTGGAAAGAGGTAAGAAACAAATAGAAAAATAAATGTGGCTGTAAAAATTTTTTTCATCTTTGTAAAGAGGACTCTTAATCAGAAATGCCTTTCAGAAAATCTGAGCGTTTTCATTATGCAAAATACTCCAGCTACTCTATATTATGATGCAAAGAAAATGTGAAGACAGGCTGCCTATATGTAACATACTACAGAAATCAACAGTTGTGACAGATTTTGTTCATCTCCTAGTTGCTAACATTTAGATCATACACAGAGTTGTCTGAGATTGCTGTGAATATATCCAGAGAACACAGGCTCACCAACATAAATAAAATTATCAAAGAAATGATCATGGGTTCTGATGCAGACGTTTTTCTTGCAGATTTCAGTGGGATCTTTCCTCCCACGACAGCTGCCCTGTTGGTTTCTAGCCTCTGCATTGGCAGTAAGATCAGAATCTACGTATTTCAACTAGAGCAGCAACCAGAGGATAAGGGAGAGGATGGAGGTGAGGGGCATCTCTGTTATGGTTGAAGGCACGGCATATTTTTAGGAGAACTCGACAGCCTGAAGCTGCGCTGTGACACAAGGATGTGGAATAAAAGTGTCTGCTCCGCAGACAAGGGCTGACCATCTATAGCTTCGATTTACAACATTTTTTTTGATTTTTTTACAATTTTTTTCATTTTTTTATATTTTTGTCACTCCTAAATTTACTGCTAAAAAAAAATTTTCCCCAAAGTGGGAAGAGAGGGAAGTGCTCCGGTGCCTCCAGGACCAGGCCAATGGCACGGAGGGGTCAGGCCGCTGCACAGTCAGCCCTGGCTCTGAGCGATTGGATTTCTCTTAGAAAATGAGCCTCTTAATGTCTTTACTGCTTAACAAGCCCTCTTCTGCTTCAGGGACTTCATTATACGAGATAGATGAAACGTTCACCTGACTTTTCCAGCCCAGGCTGTGGGAAATTTTGCCCCTGTTTTAGAATAAACGTTAATACCCATTGACAACTGTAGTCCTGCAGTCATTAAGTGGGAACACTAAGGAAAGCAGGACTTTGCATTTCAGGACAGTGGTGGTTAAGAAGCCAGTTGCATTCTGCCTTTTGGTTCTGTGGGGCTGGGAACAACAGAGCCAAATGGACTCAGAGAGAAACCATTCCATCTAGCCCATGAGTCTACACACGCTTTTTCCTCTAAATAAAACACGTTTCATGCATTTTTTCACTCACTTGAGAAGCCAAAAGTGGATTGAAAAGAGTTTCAAAATTCAGATTGCATTTAGTTAACCCAGAAGCTAAAGTTTTCTCTTGATATTTATGTCCAAATATACCTTGAAGCATAAAGAAAGAGTAGCACAAACTACCACACACTGAAAACTTGAAGTCAGAAACATAATAAAATGTTGAACTAAACCTTAAGTAACATTGATCTAAACCTTAAGTACAAAAGAACTAAATTTATTAATCTACTGGATATTGCAAATTCTGATTAAAGTACTTGTGCCCAGATTACAGACTCTCAAATGCAAAACAAAGTAACTGTACACTGAAAAGCCTTTGAACCTGTAGCATCAAAATGAGCAACCGCAAAAAGATGTTTATACCCGTAAAGATATGAGACTTACAGATCCCAGTTTATGTCTGAATTACGTCAGATTATTGCATTTCTCTCATGATTCTGATATATTGAAGTCCAGTATAAATCAGGTATAATTCTACTCACTACAAAAGCTTTTAGGCCTGCATAAATCTTAACATACCTAAATAAAGGCATTCCATACATCTGCCCTCCTATGGTTCCTGACTGTATTACAGTTGCAAATATTTTAAAGATGAAATGTTATTCCAAAAGATAGCAACCTTATTTTAGAACGAAAATTGACACCATGACAGAGAAAAC
>NW_010586739.1:107014-118762 GCF_000705375.1 Tinamus guttatus
GAACGTACAAACAGCCATTAGTTTCTTAAAATAATACACTTAACAGGCAATAAAATCCAAAATCTAGTTGTAGTAGATAGCAAGTCTATCTAACAGGAACTAAGGAAGTGGTGGTTACAGCAAAAGTCCATTTTACAGCCATGGCTCTTGCCACTGACTCTGAGTCACTATCACTGCAGCAGGCCACAATTAAGTCATCTGTAACACGAGTAGTACTACTTCAGTACTTCGTGGGGCTAATGTAAAGATTAATTCGTTGCTATTAATATAGCACTTTATGATCATCATTTTACTATTTCTTGACATCCCACAGGAAGAAAAAAGCATATTCCTAAGATTATTCTGATTTTCTGAGCTTTTTTTAAAGTAGTCTGGAGAAGAGACCATTCTGTATGCATTTTGTCCAAGCTGCTGCATTTTGTATGAAATGGTTAAATATTGATTGGGCTTCAAAGAAAGCAGGGGCTTTCTCCAGTTCCGTGGTTTGGGCACTCATCTGCAAGGAGGCCGTGCTTCAGTTAAGGTTTATTTTAAATTTAAGTCAGCTGCACAAGGACGCTGACCTAGGGCTAGAGGAGCATGCTCACCTATGTAGGTATGTGCACTTCCCCTTGCTGATCTAGCAAACAGATAAATATTCTGTGGAACACCTTCAATGTGAGGAAAGAGTAAACGAGGAAAGAAAAATCGTGCCATCATGTCATAATCTATAACTTTACAAGGACCTAGGGCTAGAGGAGCATGCTCACCTATGTAGGTATGTGCACTTCCCCTTGCTGATCTAGCAAACAGATAAATATTCTGTGGAACACCTTCAATGTGAGGAGCTTCAATGTGAGGAAAGAAAAATTGTGCCATCATGTCATAATCTATAACTTCTCCCTGAAATAAGACTAGAGGAAAGAACAGCAGCTATTTTAAATGGGCAGCGTGTGAGGGCTTGAAGCACCATCATAAATAGGATGCAGCTAAACTCTTCTTGATACTGCCAGATGTTTTCTGTACTCAAGAGTTAAGGAGGATAATACGAAATATTTCACTTTTAGGTCAGTATTACTAAGTACAACAAACTGGCATCAGAGGAGAGGCTAAGCTAACAACATGTTTTTCATAAATACTACACAGCTGCCTGATCATAAACTGGGTACTTTTAATACACTCACACCCACTACTGCTAGACTTCCAAATTAAGGTCAGTTAGGACTACTTCCCTGCAGAATATATTTCCCTTTAGTAAACATTCTAGAGATAATGTGTAACAGCTCATTATTTTTATACTTTGTGAGGGTGGAAGGCATAACACAGGAAATTTGGGGCAAGGCAGACTCATATGGGCCTTTCTCATTCCAGAGCCAAACAGTTCTCTAGTTCATGTCAGCTCGTGCTCATTTGTGACCCAACTCAAACAGGGAGAAACTAAGAACCAGAAAGGAAGTCCACAAGAACCTCCATTTAAAGACAAGTCTAATCCAGGTTTCTACTTATATTAGAAATTCTATTTCTCTCAGCCAGCAAAGCCACTGTAACAGTATAAGCATTAATATTAAAGCCTATACTTACGGTTCAACATTAGCATCATTAGAGTTATACCAATATTTTGATTGATTAGGGAAAAGCTAAACCAATATAGGAACATTTATAGGAGTTTAATATTATCCACTCTAAAAAGACAGTACTTCTTGCACCGTGTCACTGTACAGAAATCAGCACAAGCTTGGGGTTTAGTCTGCTCTCCAACAGGAGTCCATTGCCTCACATTGTAGCAAAAACAAACTCATCTTCCATTATATTATATCAATAGTTTGTCCAAATGGGTCAAATGGCTGTTAAAAACATTTCCTAGGTTGCAATATTTTGAACTGTGAAACAGCTAGGAAAGGAGGACTGACATTTAGCTCACCAGGAAGCCGTCCGGTCCAGGAGGGAGCAGCCTGAGATCTTCCCAGATGCAGCGCTCAGCAGCTAAGGCAGGGAAGAAGAAAGAAAAGTGGACACAACTTTACAGATCCAAGCACAGGGTTGGGTTCCAGTTTAAACAAAAGCTTTAAAGCAGGGCATGGAGTGGTGACAAAGATGCCACTCTTTAGCTCTGCCCTATTAACTGATCACTCTTAAATTACGACCATGCTCAGCGTTAGGTTACTAAACCAAAGGAACTTGTAGCCGTCTGTCCATACCCTTGGTTTAAGTTTCTTTAATCAATTTTGCTTTAATTCTCTAAATTTAGCTAACCCTGCTGAAGCTGCATTCAAATTAACATGAAATAAGTTAAGAATTGCACAGGGTAGCAAAGTTAAAGATGTAAGGACAGCCCCTAAAACAACGAAGGCTCAAGACCAAAAATAGAGGGCTGAGACAGCTGCTTGTTTGGAAAAACAACAGTACGAAGCCTGCTGTTCCTGCAAAGAGGTTCTCCTCTTTGCAAAGAGGTTCTCCTTCTTCTAGGCTTTCCTCTACTGACTAAGAAACCTTTATAGCAGGTGCTAGCTCTCCTCCACTCTATCCCAACCCATAAAAAGAGAAAGAAATTGCAAAAAAAATGCAAACAAGCCAACAAGAAAAGGTTTAATTCAATAGGGCTTTCTCCTAAGAAACATTATTATAAAATAATACTAATGGTTTCTATCCAAAGTATGCAAGGCTAGGAGTTTCTGCAACGTGTTTTTTTGTCATTCATTTCAAAAATCAGTACATTAACAGTGTTATTTACCAAAAAGGAAAAACAGCTGGAGTTTGTGATATGTGGGAATTGCTTTTCCTGTTCATCCTAGAATAGTGCATAGTATGTACATGCACTAAAAATAGTGTGTAAAGATATATAGTATATACAGTTTATATGTACACTCTAGTGCACAGTCAGTATAGACATTTCATATCTCTTCAGTTTCTTCTCTAGAATCTTCCTTGCAATATTGTGGAGAACATACAACTAATTAATCCACAAATACTTTAAAAAAAAACCCACATCTGAGTCAAAATGTGAGAAAAAGAAAGAAGCGGAGAAGGCACAAAAATATCTGGTATCTTTCTCTTGCTGTTTTAAAGCGTAACAAACCAGAGCAATTTATTTCACTACATCCACTTGTAATGTTAAACCCCAGATAAACATTACCAATGTAGGAAGAATGTGCTTCTTCCTTCTGATGGAGGTCCAAGATTGCCCTCTTGAGTATGCCAAACAGCACGGGGTACTGCATTTGCCATGTGATTGGCACACGCTTTAGCTTTGATTCAGTGTGGAGATGAAATTGTTGGCGAAAGCTTTGGAAATTCTGATTCTAGAGCTCCCAAGGCAGGCTGCCTTTACTTTGAAAAAAGAATTTTTTTAATAACACTACGTTACTTGGCTCTGTCTGTTTTTAACATGGCTTAATGATGTTTTGCATTTCTGCATATTGTGCAACACGCCCAAGAATTTTAGTAGGGGGAACTTCATAAAAATTGTTTATTATTCCAGTATGTGCTAATAGAATTGCTACATGTTCGGTGAAGCATTTTAATACAGTCTTTTTTGATGGCATGCAAAAAGGTCACCTATGGCATGCTGATACAGAAAGATATATAAGTTCATTGAAAGACAGAAGCCATTTTTTAACACAGCTCATTTTCATGGCACCTCTGGTAATGCAGTGAATTCAGCAGGGTTAGCGATTTATGTTCAACTTATCTTGTAAACAAGGTAAACCATCCCTTAAACTTATGTTTTACATTCTGTAGTCAACATTATTTTGCACAGCAACAAGCTTATTTATAGTATACTTCAAGATACAGAGTTTGGTTTATTATTTATATGAATGGAAATGATGTAGAAGTGGAAAACATTATTTTAAGGCCTGACTTTAATACCTCCTAAACCCTAAGGACAGTAAATGTTCTGAGTAGAGGGCTGGGAGGACTGGTCCTGAATTCACTTTCCCAGTGACATGTAACTATAAATCATTAGTTTTTTGCAAATCCAATCCACCTTAAACTCAGACTTCATAAAACCTTCTGTTTTCAACTTAAGCTTCTTCTTGCCTTATGCCTATGCATGAATGATGCATACAAAAATACACACACGCATGTACACAATTCAAAAATTCTTGTACAGGCACATAATGACTGCATGCATCAGCCTTTCTTTACTTACACAACTGCTATATTATACCCCAACATTACAGCTATTTTGCACATCAATTTACTGCCAGCTGCTTTGTTATCTAGTTTCCCTAACTGCTAGTCGCCTGCCTGCATATCCATAAAACCTTTCGGGAAGGTTCATCCCATACCTGAATATGGAGTTTTGGCTCCTTGTGGTGAATCTTGGAGGATCCAGTTGAGGAAATACATCTGTCAAAACTGACACTGTCAGCTCCTTGAGAACACAGCCAGGCCCTCGATTCTGAAGTTGAAGCTTTCTTAGCAAGATGAAGATCAACTAGGATCAACACGAGTATAATCACTACCTCTATTCTTCTAATAAGGCTGTTTCTAAAAATATATAGAGGATACTTTTTCTCATAATTCTCATTAGTTTTCGTTATTGTAATGCATGTCTTCAGAGAAATCAACATGATTGCTAGTTTCAAATGAACTCTCAACTGCACTACCAAAGTCACATTGCACAAATGTTTATTTCATCATGTGTTTGAATGATGAGTTCAGATTCACAGAAGAGGGATTTTGTAATTAACGTGGCTTGTTTGGCTGCAGGTTTCTTTCATCCTCAGGGATGGGTTTGTCAGCATAACACTTTTCTAAGTGGTGTTTTGGATATCGCCTACAGAATGGGTGCTCAGTATTTTGATTTTTCATGAATGATGTTTGATAAATGCTGAAGCCATCCTCACGGCTAGGAACAGATTCATGTGCCCACAGGCAGAAGTTTTGTGAGTTCTGTTGCCTTCTCTCAGGTTCAACCTTCTTCCGTCCAAAACCCTACAAAAAAAAAAAGAAAAAGAAAGAAAAAATCCTGTAAGCATGAGACTTGAGATGACAGTTTCACAGATGAAGCTTGCAACAGTCACTAATCCTTTGGGAAGTTAATGAAGCTGTTATCACAGTGATTTCAAGAAGTCATGGCATGTCTAAGCTAAAAATAATACTGCCTGCTTGCCTGTGCATTGCTGGCTCCATACGTACAGAGAAACACATTGATTTTCCATCTATTATTACTAATGAATCACTTACACTTTGCATTTCTGTAGCATACTTTACACTCAAACTAACAGCTAGATTGATCTTCAGTGTAACAAAGAATGAAGTTAATAATGTTATATTTGGACTGTAGAAGAGACTCAGATAATAAAACTGGAATGTGTAATACTCGTGTCTCCAATAACAGGAAGATGGAATCTGATTTGCTCACTATGTAGGTTTCAGAAAATTTAGTTGGAATTATAGTTTATCAGTACCTCTAAAGCTATGAAACACGGAGTGTCACACAAAGTGCACAGAAATTGAGGTATTTAATAGAAATGAAAATCAAATACCTAAAATCTTATGTCTAAGAGAATTCACAGACAGACAAACATTCATTATAACAATTTCCTTCCTCCTCCTCTTTTCATAATCTCCTAAACTGAGCTATTTCTTTTGCTGCCTAGAAAGATGTCAACCATCTAAGGAGAACTGGAAAACATTAAACTGTTGCATGTACAGAAAAGTCAAACACAATTTAAATTGTGGCTTCTAGAATATAGGTATGCAAAGATATGAATTGGAAAATAATACATTCAGAAAATATATCTGGGATGCCCTATGGAGTTTGGTTAGTTTTTTTAATAAAGGTTAGTGAACCACTATGTGCAACTGCCTCAAGAGTGGTTGACAAAAGCTCAAAACAAGGCAATTGCTTTTAGCAAAGAGGGCATGTGACTCAGTGCAAAATCTTAAGTCTTTCCAAAAAGGAGCTTCTAAAAGCTTTTCAAAAGCACTGGGAGATGTTTATTGGACACCCAAGTAACACCTAATAAACATTATGTTTTTCTGCTGTTTTTATTTTTCCCTTCTCACAGTTCTGAGCATTTTGATTTTTGCAAGGGAGAGAAAGGATGCTGTGTGCAATCTCTGGCAGACTGGGACACATGCACATTCTGATTTCCTCAATGCTGGGTACTTACAAAATCAAAATATTCTCCTACATTCTGTAAACAATGTCTGTTGTCATGAGAGGAAAATGGGAAGTTGTTGTTCACTGCTTTCTGAAAAAAAAAGATGGAAAAAAATTCATATACCTTATCTTGCACACATACACACTGCTTTTAGGTCTTATATTCTGACAGATACCAAAGTACAGTTGCGTATCTTCTAACATCGATGTCATTTTATTGCAGCAAAATAGGCTTTAAAGAAAACATCAGGAAGATGTGTGTTCCCTTGGATTACTGAACATATACATGATTAATACTAAAAAAGTGAAAGTGTGAATTTTCAAATAAGAAACGCTACATTCCGTCTACAACCGGCAAAATATTAGACATATGTCAGGATTGCATTGTTTGATTGACCAGTAAGCCCAAAGCTAATTAATATGAACTACAAAAGGGACCTCAAAACCAAATTAATCTATGCTTTATGTACTGTGTGTCATGTACACTGCTTGTTGCAGGGGAAGTGGAGGAGGTATTAATCACATAAGTAATTTATAATCTCATTTTTTAGCATAGTGTTCTTCCAGTCTTTAAAGCAAAATTACAGTTTTAGGAGAAAAGGGCATCTGTAGCTGCAAAAAAACCCTAATTGTTCAAAAAGTAATTAACATTTCATTTTTTAAGCTGAAATGTGAAACACTGAAAACACTTCTGTGCGATTAGATTGCCTTGATTTTTTGTCATGTATTTTTTTTTTGCTTCATTTTGGAAACTTTTTTTTTGTAACTGATCTAGTGCTTTTTACTTTCAATATTGTGGAATAAAGTTTTCATTTTCCAGCTATGATATTCACTTCTATACAGAGGGATGAGTTTTAATGTAATCCAATTTTTAAAATGGTTTCAAGATTAAGTAGCTTTTATGAGATATAGTCTGAATCAGTTCTAAAGATAGATATCACTAGAAGTCTGATCCAACCAAAATAATCAAAAAATGAAAATTTGCCTGCATGCAGTCAGCTGCATTTGCTTCATTTTTGGAAGGTGCTGCATGTTCACATGCATGTTCATGCATGTGAGCACTGTTGCCCACCAAGTGCAATGGACACTTTCTCATAGATGGGCTTAAATTAAGCACCTTCTATGTCACAAAAACTATAACCTTTTTTCACTACTCATGAGCTTCCTCTTTTAGCATTCTTTCCCAACCCATTTCTGCTCTTGATAAAACCAAAAATCATGAAATGAACTCAGTATAAAGCTATATGCCTATCAGTAATGAAAACAGAGAATATTTTGTGCACAAAGGGCTTGGGTAAAGCAAAGCTCAGCATGATCATTAAATTAGGACATAAAGACATGCCGATAAAATTGATACATTATAAATACTCATGACTTAGAAGTACCATGTTTCCAAAGTTGGCCCAATATTCTCAATTTTAAGAAAGTTTTAAAGACGTTTCCAACATGAAATTTCTAACTTTGCAGTTATAAGAAAATGGCCATTTTCCTAAAGGCACAGAGTGTTTGATGCTCAGTTCAAAAGAGCAGATCATCATTTCACTGAATGTTCTCCCTGGGCTGTTCTAGGCTGCAGCAGACCCCAGCGCACTGGGACACCCTCCAACTCACCCGCTCCCGTGCGCGGTAGCCCGGTGGCAACCTCTGCGCAAGGTACTGCACTTCTCCTGCATCTTGCCCCTGTTTGAGAGCAGAACCAGTGCTTGACTCGGGCTGGCTCTGGCATAGTCCCAAATGCACAAACTAGAAAACAAGCAAATAAACCCAATCAGAAACGTGGAGAAAACTGTAGTTTGTCAGTTATTCCCATTTTTGGTGTTACACCACCACCCAGTGACCTTGCGAAGAACGACGCTCCCACTGTATAACACTCAAACCCTACCTTAAAAACACGATGTAGATGAGTAAAATATGAAAAAAGAGCACAGAATATTATTTCCCCAGGAAGTTTCTGAAAGCTGTTCATATAATGGTAATTAATCTGTTAAAAGCACTTACGCTGTAACGTCTTTTTCCACATGAAGTGAGTGCAATGCTACCACGTTTTTTCGTGCAGCACTTTATGGGACCTTCACTGTGGTGGTCTTGTGGTGCTGGGGTGACACCACTGACAGCTGCAGCGGTTCCTGGCTTGCTCCCCTTTGTCCCCTTATGTCTCTTTTTCCCTCAGATCTGGGTCAAGAAGCTTTGTTTTCCTTCAAAATGCAGCCAATTCCATACTGCAGCCAGTCTCCTTGGCTAAAGCAGACTCTTCCCCCGCCATCAGATCCCTTGAGGAAAGGGACCTCAGAAGAGGTGACAGCCATTGGCCAAGCCTTGCGGGATGTTCCCTGGAGGGTTGACATTTAAAAACAGCCTATTTGGGGATGGCTCCCAGGTTCTTCAGCCTGGCGGTGGCCGCCGTCCCTTACCCAGGCGCCGTCACGCTCAGTGCAGGGGTTGGCCAGCCTGCCCTTGCCCATGGCTCCGTGCTTGCCGTGCTGAGGGCACCGCGGTTGCCATGGTGGCTGCCTTGTGCACCCACAGAGACCACAACGGGACCCCAACGCTAAGGGGTTTGCATGAAGATGAAGAGGAGGCGCCGCCATTTCATGCTGGGGCGAGCACCATGGCTGGTGCCAGAGCTCCCCGAGGAGAGAAAATCCCCATCTGTGCGGCGAGACCCTCACTTTAGGGATGAAAAACATCCCTCTGGAAGAGCAGAGCTTCTCCCTCCTCCAGGGCAGGGGAGGCCTCCTCACAGCCCACAGCAACTGCGTCTTTGCGAGCGAGGACAAAATGGAGGGGTGGCAGCATGCAGGGCGATGGGACCAGGCCCCACCAAGACCCTCCTGGAGTGCCACCCCCGACCTGGGACCAAACACTTTTCCCTTGGGAAGGATATTCTTAAATGGGGACATCAATAGAAAAGGGCACTGGTGGGACTGCTTTGCCCCGTTCGAGTTTGACTGTGGCAAGTGCTCCCACGCGTAGCAGTGACACTCAAGTGGTTGTGTCCACCCAAAGGACGTTGCTGGAGCCCAGCAAAGTCCAAATCGGAGCCTTTCACCCCGTGCTTAGCAACACGCAGTCAATAAATCGTCAATAAATCATTTTGGCCTACATGCTCCATTCAAGCGGTAGCATCGTGTACGTTTTGGTTCATGGGAAAAAATACTTAGCATCTACCACTTTGTTTTTAAATAATTATTGTAAAAGCACTCAATTAAGACAATAATTACCCTTCCTGTTTATATGAACAAATATGGGGGTTTTGTTTGTTTGCTTTTCACATGTAGTTAAATCTAGGCAAACAAATATTTACATTTCTGTGCTATGAGAATGACATTAGCAAATTTAATGGTTGGTGATAGCTATTATCATGTATTGAGAGTGATTACAGCCTCTTTGATGTTAAAACACAGCAATTCTCTTAGTGTGAGTGTGGAATGTTTAATTCATGCTTTAACTGTTCAAAATATTACTTTAAACATTTCTCATTTCTTTCTAATTTAAGAATGTTGCCCCCTGTAAGTTGAATTTTCATCCACCTAATTCTTCATTTTTAGGAATGCAAATATATTTCAAGTATATGAATAACATAAACACAAATCTTAAGCTGTCCTTGTGATTTTGATAGAATTAATCTTTTATTTTTTTTTGTATGGATGGAGTGCAGAAGTACATTTTCTATTTCACAGAATGAAAATATGAGGCATGGAGAGACAAAGCCATTGCTTAAAACTTAACGAGCTGAAGGCAAGACTGAACTTGCCCCTAATTCAAACAGAAACAAAGACTTTGACTTTGCCTCCTGAGCCTTGATAGACGTCAGGAGAACGATGCTTCTGTGGTAAATGGCACAGGCCTGTTTTGCACTATAGAAATATTCAAGGCTAACTTAAGTGGGAATCAGACACCGCAGCTGGCAAATGAAACAAGAAAAAAAAAAAAGGTGCTTGTATTAGTTAAATATCAATGATTCAGACAACTGCCCATTTGTTTTAAAGGAAATTTCAAAGCTCCAGTGTGAAAACAAACTCTAGTTCTCCATCTTACTAACTATCAGGCATAGGTAATGATATTTCAGAGTACAAGCTGCCATCGGGCAGTTTTTCAAGGCTCTCTTCTAAACAATCTACTTTGTTTCTATCTGTTAGGAATTTTGATATACATACAAGATAATACATATAAGAGCAATGGTTTGGGTGCTGTTAATTTTAATGATGCCATATGGTAAATTACCAAGTACAACAACAGGTAAATGACTTGGGTGAACTACTTTTATGATGATTTACAAGGGCTAATATAAAACCTGCATGTGAAAAATAAGCTGTTCAAGAGAATGAGGTTTGATTAAGAGAAGAAAAAACTGTAAGCAAGCTGCATGTTTTGAAAGTTTTGGGACTGGATTGTCATTTTAGCCTTGAATTTGATGAACTGCACTGTGTAAATGTGCCAGGATTAGATCAGAAGGCTATGAAGACAGCTCGTTATTTTTAATTCAGGCGAAGTCAGTGACAGAAAGAACTAGAGGAGAATAAAAACAGCATGACAGGCAGGAGGAACTTTTGATTTGCTTTTATTCCATTCTACCTATTCTTGGATTCTATAACCCAGGATCTATTCTTGCAAACTCAGATAACACCACTTTGGCTTTAAAAGTGTAACTTTTCTAAAGTTTTCCTTTTTTTTTTCGGAAGGTGTGCACACTCTTTGGTATTTACTGTTGTCTTGCAGTGGGATAAAGCTGAAAAAGAAAAGTCTATGGATCACTTAGAAAGGTCCATTCCTAACACCATAAAAGAATTCCAAAGGAAGGCAAGCAATAAATAACTGCATTTATTTAAGAGTTCAGCCAAAGTCTGCAGTGGCAGTAGGCATAGGTCCAATATAACAGACATTGGACTAAAACTGCTTTGAGGTAGTATCCTAATGTTTTTTCTTAGATTGCATACATCCATCTTCATACCAATATGCATTTCTATATTTGCAGTACTGTTATTGCTAAAATATATGCTTTATGTTAGTAAAAATAGGCAAGATTAGAATATTTTTGCTTCGTTTACAGGGCAGCGAGGCTTGTGCAACTGCACTTTGTGTCTGTCTTTCTGTAAGGCCACCTAATGATTTTCAAACCTAGAAGCCACTTCCAGTTGTGAAAGAAGCAGGTGACTTTGAAGGCATTTATGATCATTTAGGCCCAATGGGTATCAGGATACGAAGCAGCCCCGGGAAGGAAGGCAGAAGCTGCTTGGTGGCTGTATATTCCGCTCGGGAGCACCATGCCAGCCAGCCAGGGTTTGTATAATTTTCTGCCTAGCCACAAATTGCACGGTGTCTCTTGGCATGGAGGCGTCACGAGGGAAACTTGTGGTTTGGAGCAAAGGACGCCACGTTAGCAGGGAAGAATGAAAGGGCAAACATTAAAATCCACTCAGTAGCTATGTGTGGCCCAATTTGTTTGCTGCAAACACCACAGCCACAGGAGGCAGAAGTCACTCATCATGCTGTACTTTAAGGTGATCACCGCCACATTTTTATTTTCACTTTACTCTGAAATTCCTGTTTTCACTTTGCGGTTTGCAGTCTGTCAGTACGCATCGCACTCGCGCTGGTAGTGCCTACTGCCTGCTCTGGTCGCTGATCTAAGGCCCCGGGAGGGGAAAGGGGCTCCC
>NW_010586740.1:0-13058 GCF_000705375.1 Tinamus guttatus
TATATATATATATACACATGTATAAATGGATACATATATATGTGGGGGAAGGTGAATGCTATCTGGATGCTCTCACAAACAAGAGGTGCTGTGAATGTCCCTCTCTGTCCCTGCAGCCTAAGGGAACCCTTTGTTCGGGCCATGCCAGGGGACTGGCGGCAGCTGGGCCTGGAAGCAGCAAACCAGGAATTCCCAAGCACCGGGAGTGGGGAGAAGCACCACAAACCAGGAATTCCCAAGCACCGGGAGCAGTGCTTGTCCTGAGACTGACAGAGTGCCCCCAAAAGGCATTTCAGACCCTGTCGCTCAGGACCCTGCAGCGAGTTGCTGCTCACACCACAGCCAAGTGCTCAAGATGCTGAGGAGCAGTGGAAAGGAAAGGTGCTTGGGAAAAGTTGGAGACAGTGATGTTTGCAGATCCTGGGCTTTGCAATGAAACACTGTCTTGACATGGCAGGGAGAGACTAGGTCTGAGACCTGAGGTAGCAATTCGGGGTCTGAGGGGAAGGGAAGAAAGAACTTGCATTCCCTCCCTGCATTTCCTTTGCATCTCACACAGAACTTAAGAGAAGGGAAAAGGGCGCTGCAAACTGGGAGTTATTCTGTGGGCTTTCTCTGCTCAGCTCTCTGGCCTGGCATCTTTCTTCAGGAAAACCACCCAGACCAGCAGAAGTGCAGAGCGTACGGAGGTTGCAGGGACAATGTCCTTCTCCCACTGTCCGTTTCCCGGGGGTGCTTTCCCGGGCAGGGGCAGTGCGAGGTGCAGGCAGGCCTGTGATTTCCCCCATTCCATCACTTTCCAGCCTCTCCCTTCCAGGAGCAGAGGATCCACATTATTCACCGCGTCCTCTCGGTGCCTTCCTGTCAAAGGAGGATTTCATGGAGCGGACGTGCGGCGCTGCCGCGTGTGTCTCTGCTCGGCCCTGGACCTGGCTGCTGCTCTGAGGGACGTGCAGATGCGAGATGAAGGAATCGCAGCCAAGAACCTGCAGGTAAAATTCTACTTCATCTTATTTGTAGACAAAATCATCTGTCAGCTCCTGCAGATCTTTTCCCGCTCTGCCTCCCTAATAAAACCTGTCAGAAACATATTGAATATGCTTACTAGCTCATCACCAGATATGAATACACACAGGATAGTTGGGTAGGTTCTTTTCTTTCTTTACAAGATAAATGCTTCTTCCAATCCACATGTCTTAAATAAAATAAAAATGATTGAAGTATGATGCACGTTTCGTTGTTTTTCATAGCTTTTCTGCTGGGATTCCAAATGCAGTATTTCTTCTGGCCCTTTCCCTTAGTTGCACACAAAAAACAGTTGCCAGTGCTCTCACGTTTTTATACACGTTTACATATTCATCTAACAGCAGAAAACAGTGCGTATCTTCTCGCAGACCTGACAATCAGCATTCGTGTTGGCTCTCTTCTATTTAATTCCCCCGGGGGAGATAAGTGAGTGGTACAAAACCAGATTTCTTGACTTTAGTCAAGCTTCCACGAAACATGCCGAGAATGTGAGACATTTCAGGGAAGCAATGGGAAACTGCAAAAGAAGTGTAAGTGGAACTGAAAACCCCTTCCAGCCTATGCTGTGTCACTTCTAATGGGAGCCTTTGTTATGATTTCACTACATTAGGTAACGTGACAGATGTCTGATATTTTTCCCAATAATAGTGGTCTTTTGGGCTATATTTTGCAAGGAGGGAGGTGGGGTGGAGGAGTGGTGACTCTGGATGTGACCCCATGTCAAACTGGTAGTGAGTATCCGCAGATAATGTTTATACACATGAAGGAAAAATCCAGCTGATCATTAAAGCACATCTCTGAACATAAGGATGCTGTTTTTCTTGATTGACAATTTTAGGGCAGATGAGTTACAGAGAAATATTTTTATTTATTTCTTTATTTGAAGCCGCCCCCAACACATACGCACATCAAAAAATTAAAAAAAAAAAGGAAAAAAAGAAAAAAAAAGACAGTTGCAAAGGCATCTATAGGATATTGTTTGTAGACAGCGTTCAGGATCATTAATGAGGTTAGGTAAAGGCTTTGAGATCATTGCGGTTTGGTTTACAACACGAGGTTAAATAACACGAGGCAGATAGATATTAAAGCCACCGTGTTTATTGTCCGAGCTCATTGGCAAGGGTAGCTGAAACCCGCTATTTTAGAAAGCTGCTCCTAGTCACCTCCTTCCAAGCTGCATTTAAAATCATTAAAAATAATTTAAAAAAGGAAAACCCAAACCCGCCAGCCTTCCCGCGGAGGAGCCAATTATTGCGGAGGGGTTTTTCATTTCTGGGTCACAAACACTCGGGCATTTAACCCCACCTCCTCTCACGAAGACATCCGCAGCAGAAGCATATGCGGGATGGAGTATCCAATCAGTGTCCTGTTTAGTTGATTTTCCCCCGCTTTTTCATTTTTTTTATTTTGTTCTTCTTCTTTTTTTCCCCTTTTTTTAAAAAAAAAAATCTTTTTTTTTTCTTTCTCCTTTCAGTGCTCTGGCCACCTAGAAGCTCCGGGTTTAAACTTGTCCTTGAGGGCTGGGGAGCAGTTTAGGTCACGCCGCCGTCCGCGGCTCTTCATTCCGATCATTCATGGAAGGGTTGCGGGGGAAGGGATATGTCCCGATATGTCACGTTAGGGAGGACTTGTCTCCCTGGAAAGGTGGTCAAGTTTCCAACGTGAATCGCAGGCGCCCGTGAAAAGGTATTCGGCGGACTGCCCTCTCCCTCCCCAATAAATAAATAAATAAATAGGAATTCCCAGAACTGAGCGGTTTTGGCTTCCTCTTCACCTCTCTTGGGTCTGCCCCCAGGCTCTATGTTTCTGTGCTGCTCTCCAGCCCTTTCAGGAGAAGATGCCGTGAGGGGGAATGAGAGCGGGACCTGAGCATCCCATCCTCCGTCCCAGGGCCGGGACCATTTCGCAGAGGCTTTCCCTGGCTTCCTTGACGCTCCGCCAAGTTTTCACCCGTTTCCCGCTGAGAACAGCTGAGGCAGAGCGTGGATGCAAGGGAAGGGGCTCAACCTCCCTCCGGCCCCGCATCCGCAGACCTGTTATGTCGCTTTTTAAAAATTGATTGAAATTACGAGCATCCCTTCCTCGCTTTTCTTCGCGACTTCGCAGAGGAGTTTTTAACCCCTGGGTGCCCTGGCAGCGGGGACAGAGACTTGCGGCTCCCGCCTCGGGAACCTTCCTGCTCCGCGGGAGACCGACCGAGGAGACCCCCGCCCCGGGACAGGTCCCTGCCGTCCCCGCGAGGAAGGAGCGCGAAGGAGAGGAACGAATGGACTAGCTGCGTCTCCCTCTTGAGAGGGAGATTTTCTTGCCCGATTCTGAAAAAAAAAATTTTAAAAAAAAAGGAGAGAGAGAGAAAGGGAGAAGGGGGAAAAAAGCTCTTTTTCCCCCAGATTTTTCTCCAAGCTGGAAGCTCAGGTCAGGCTTCTGGGCACCAGGCAGCTGTGGCTGCGAGGCACTTCTCCTGTTCCTCTTCCCGCAGGCGCTACCTGCGCGCGGAGAGAGCTCTTTCCTGCGCAGTTTGGCAGGCTCTCACGGGCGACTTGAGAAACGGTCACCTCTCCGCCCCAGAGTGCAGGCGCGTCTAGCACATTCCTGAAGGAAACCTCCACGTTTTATTTTTGTTCCTTTTTTTCCGGGGTCTCTCCCACGTGCCTCGGCCGCCCCCGCGAGCCCGCGCGGCCGCGTGGGGAGCCCCGCGCAGCAGCGCTGCTGTGAGCACCGGCCCCGCAGTGCCCGGAGCTCCGGGTGCTCCCCGAGCAACGTCCAGCGGCTTCTCCTCCTGGGAACTAGCCCTGAGCCCATCAGTGCACTCACAGAATTAATGATTTCACCCTCTCCCTCGAAATTTCCAAAAACGTAGGATTTAAAAAATTCTGTTTATTCTTTCCTCGTAAGGCGAAGAACTAGGGTCTCCAGGAGGCGCCACCGCGAGCAGAACGAGTGTCCGTGGCCCCAAGAAAGCCCCTCGAGGGCTGCTCGGACATGGCCGAGCCGCCGGGTATCCATCCCCTTCTCCCTTCCCACACGGTCATGCTCCTGGGGGCTCCAGACCCACACGGTTCTGTCCCAAAGCCGACGGCTGGATGCAGTGCGGGCTCGGGAAGAGCTTCGATTGCAGCCAAACACTGCGTTTGTCCGTCCAGCCTCTCGAGACACGGCGTTAAACACGGAGGTGGCAAATGTCTCCGAAGGAGCAATACCTGTGCCCTAGGCAACGTCGTCTAACGTTTAAAACGGGTCCGTCTGAACAAGGACTTGGTTTTAAGAAGGGTTCATTCCACAAAGAATTTAAGGAGGTCGGTTTATTAGGAGAAAAAAAAAAGCCGTGGTAAAAAAAAATGAAATGAAGGAAGAAAAGGGTTTTTATTCTTAGTTTTCAGAACGAAAAACCTTTTGTATGTGCGCGCCCGTTTTTTTTTGTGTATCGGAGTGATAGAGAGAGAAACTTCTTTGAGGTTAATCTGTCTCCTTCTTCTAAGACCACATTTGAATATTTAAACTTAAAGATGATGACAGAAGAGATGCTGAGGGCAGCGGTCCACGGGCAATCTGGCAAAAAATACTGCATAATTTTATTTAGATTTTATTTTTAATAGAACAAACAATGAATAAAAAGAACAACATTAAATTTACAGAGTGTAACAAAAATCATTTCCGACAGATGACACCTACAAGTTTCTTTGGTTTCGTAACTACAATCTGTCAAAAATGATGCATATTTCAGCGTCAGAAAATACAAAGCCGAAATGGAGAGAAGGAAAAAGGCTGTGCTTCTTGACGCACTTTAAAATAAGCCCCAGATAGTGAGGCTTCAGTCTCCGTTATCCTGCATATCTAAGACGAATAGTTTATTGTTTCAAATAACTGCACTGTGTTTTAAAAAAAATCAAGTCACTTTAAACAGGAACCAGAAAAAGACCTTTCAGTTTGTCAAACTCATTAATTAGGGAGCTGCACGCACTGGGCGAAAATGCCTTTCCTTGCCCTGCTTCCCGCCCCCACCACCAATTTCTCCGGGAGGAAATGTTTGCCAGAGTGTAAGGAACAGTTTCTGATGGCTGGATTTTTGCAGAAGTTCTGTTTTCCCCCTCGCCTCGCTGACAGTCATGTCTGGAAAAGCAGAAATCGGCGAACCCCTTTACAGCTTTATACGCGCTCATTAGGGAGATGGCCTCTCTTACGGCCCTTTCTGCTTCTTGCTGGCAAAACCCATCTCTGTCTCCACTTCGATTATTACCAGCCTTGCTCTCTGGTGCCGCTGCAAAGAGGAACTTCCTTCCAGCGGCTGCCATGGATTTTCCTCCCTTTCTCGCTCTCCTCTCCTCTTTACCATGCCGATGTTTCATTTCCTGACTCTCCCCGGATGAAGCGCTGAACTGCGCGGGAGGCCCCCGCGGGAAATCCTCATCACTTTAATCCTCATCCCGCTTTAATTCCCAGGGGCTGAGGCCGGGGTCGCCGAGAGAGCCTCCCCCCAGGACGCGGCTTCCCGCGTGTAATCCCGGCGGGAATCGCCCTGGCCGCTCCCGGGGTCTCTGGCATCCCCCTCCCGCGGAAAAACCGCGGCCGGGGCCAGCTCCGCGCTTGTTGTCGCTGTAAAATAGAGCGCGCTCCCCCGGGGGAAGATTTACGGGAAATTAAGTGGCTTATTTCGTAGCTGCGACTCCTGCGCGAGTGCGGGGCTGATGTTCAGAGAGATGACAACCCCCGCGTCCCCTCCCCGTGAGCTCTTGAGGAAAACACAACAAATTTACACTGTTTATGGAGCTCTTTTTTTGCCTCGAATCAAACGGAACGCGGCAGGAGGAGAGCTCGGCGGGCCGCTCGTTCTGCTTGCTTGCTTCATGTCTGCTTGCACAAATTTAGTCCTGGAAGAGATTCAGGGTTGGACTTGTGTCTGTCAAGCTGACAGGAGGGAGGGAAGGGAGCCTGAGGAAGCACTCAGAGAAAGGGACTCCCACCACATATATATATATATTTACACACATATATACACATGTAAAACGTCGAAATAAAACATCAAAGCATTTTGCTGTCTGCAGACTGAAGGCCTAGGTGATGTAGGTGGGCCAAGCACTCTCTTTACAGCACAGCAGTGCTCCTGGGAAGCTCTGTAAGCTGAATTGCTGGGCATAATTTTTAATGGGGGGAGACAGGGAGATAGGGAAAAAAAAACCCTTCCAGTCCTCCTTAGTGCTGCTCGCCAGAGAACGGGAGCGAGGCAGCTCTGCAGCACCACACAGACCTTTGCAGAGGGTTTCTGGCAGAGTCACCAGCGTATTCTGCCTGACCATTTACAAAATGTTGTTCCAGGGGTTACATCTGGCTCCTGACTCTTCCGCCTGCTCCAAGGACATGGGCACCTGCTCCGGCCTGGCCTCTCTCCTGGTCGCAGGGCTCAGGGCTCGGTCTGGGCCTGCGCTGCAGTGTCCCCTTGAGGGGGGGGACGTGTGGCGTGGAGAGGCGGGAAGGGCATTTCTCCCCACGCTGCCCCCAAAAGAGTCAGGGAATCTGCACCCGACAAGGAATGGGTTGCTAACCAGTGACCTTGGGGTGTGTAACTATAAGTCACCTTGGGGTTTGCAGCTATAAGTGAATGCATACATGTGAGTATGCACATGGAAATGCACACCTGATGCATAGGTAGGCACACATAGACGTGCCTGTGAATGCGGAGGTGAAATGCTCGCACTTGGGAGAACTGCTGCCCCTGCTGCCTCTGCCTTCCCCACGAGGATGTTGCTTTCTCACGTGGGGTTTCTCCATGCACTCCGAGAGTGGCAGTTCCAGCTGCCCCACGAGGCCTAGGTGGCAGAGCAGA
Organism: Tinamus guttatus; assembly: GCF_000705375.1. Next base: position 6,848 of record NW_010586740.1, read on the forward strand.
GCCCTGTCCCCACAGTTGGCGACACCATGACTGGCAAGGTGCCTTCTCGGGGGCTCAAGGGACAGCCTGGCTGGCCAGGACACAGGAACGAAAACACACTGTTGCAAGGTGTGTCACATTTGGGCTGCAGTTGCAGACAAGTGCAACTTGTCTGGGGATGGGTAGGGATGGTGAGAGCAGCAGATTTGTCCATCATTTCTCAGTGGAAAAACGGCCTCTGCAAACCAAGGCCCTGCTCCTCGGTGCAGACTCTTCTTTGCCCAGTTATGTTGCCTCCAGAGCAGCTAAACCTCATGTCTCTGACCACCCACCACAGTGTTTCCACTCTTTAACTTCAACTTTATCTTCCACTTGTATTGCCACTCCTGTGCACTTTTGGGATGCAGCAATGCCGTGTTCAGACGGCTCCACACCCAGACTGGCCACAGTCTGAAGGCCAGACCTCAAGTTTAGATGTCAAGGGAACAGGGAGCTTCTAGGGACAGGACACTTTATACTTCTGTGGTCGCCTGTGTACACGTGGCATGCAGGCGGCTGGATGGGCAGATTGAGGGATATAGACCTCGCTCTGCATTTGAAGGTGAAGTGCATCCTATTTAGCCAGGGGTTTGGGTGCCGCCGTGCTGCCGGGCGGGGGTTGCGGAGCGGCGCCGCTCTCAGAGCTGAAGTCGCTGTGCGGAGGAGCCCTCTCTTCTCGGCGGTGTCACCTGCGTGGGCGGCGGGAAGGGGGACGCTGCTCCCGTACACCCACCGCGCTCCCTTCCCGCTTCCCTCCTCCCCGCCTCGTGCCCCGGCCCTTGCGCAGTGCCCGGCGCTGCGGCGGTGGGAGCAACACGCAGGTCCCCGAGGGGCTGTCCCCGAGGGGCTGTCCCCGGGGGGGCCGGCTGATTGAGATGTCCCGTCCATGAGCGGTTATCCTGCCCTCCCCTCCGCCCCTCGCCGTTCCCCTCCCTCCCTCTCGGCTCGCTTCAGCTCTGCGCGCAGCGGAGTCCCCTGGAAGTAGAGGAACGTGCCCAGTGCAGGTGCCTTAAGGCGAGAAGGGCAGCTCCGGGCTCGGGGCTTTTAGGTGGCCAGGGACTTCTCCGAGGGGGGTGCCCATGCAGTCCAGCCGAGCCCCGGGCGCGTGGGATCGGCTCCACTTTCTGGTCCCCGCTGCGACCGGCAACGGCCCCGGCTCCGCGCGGTCCCCTCTCGCCGGCGCCGTCACCGAGGGCAGCGGCACAGAGGGACGTGAGCGCGGTCACTTCTGTGTCCCTTTTATTTCCTCAGTTTCTCCCCGAGATCTTTATAAACGTCCCCTCTCCAGGAGCAGCGTCCGGGCGGGTGGAAGTCTGAGCACAATGAAACCTGAGAATTTCTGTCACTCTCTGCATATGGTCCGAAGTGCTTTAATCCCAATTAGGGGCGGCTGACACACGGTCCTATTCATCCCAATCAGCTCTTGAATACATTTGCCTAGAAATGAACTTCACAAATAGACTCTCTCCTAAATGTGCCCAACAGCAAGGAAAATCGAATTGAGGCAGGGGCTCATTCTAAGGCGATCGAGGGAGAAAAGGTATGAATTTATAAGGTACACCGAAACATTGCAATTCAGCAACAAGTTTACTGACTTTTATTTGCACCATGTCAACCGAAAGAACCAAGAGATACGGTGGGGGTTGCGGGGGGAGAATCCGGTTAAAAGGCAACTTTAGACAGACTTTGAATACTTTATGCGGCAAGTTTCGCCTCCAATTGAAGTTGGGCTAAAAGACAAAAAATCGCAGACCATACGCTGGAATTTTTAACGAGCGCAAAATGTGTTTGAATCTGATCTCGGCTGCAGCTCGCCGCCAACAATAAGAATACCAAATCGCGATCCTGTCATCTGCCGGGGTTCCCATAGAACCTGAATTACTATTCAGAGGCTGCTTTAATATCCCACCCGCATCTCGTCTGGCCCGCACAGCCGGGTGGAAGGAACGGCAAGGGAAAGATGAGCTGAGAGCGCGGGAAAGAGGGGGAGAAAGAGAGCGAAGGAAGGGAGAACGGAGTGAAGGATAGAAAGAAAAGAGAGAAAGAAAGAAAGAGAGAAGAAAAGAAAAAAAGAGAGGGACAGTGAAAGAGCTGAAGAAGGAAGGAGAGCGAAGGAAGGAAGGAAGGAAGGAAGGAAGGAAGGAAGGAAGGAAGGAAGGAAGGAAGGAAGGAAGGAAGGAAGGAAAGAAGGAAGAAAAATGAGGAAAGAGAAAAGAAAAGGAAGGAAGGAAGGAAGGAAGGAAGGAAGGAAGGAAGGAAGGAAGGAAGGAAGGAAGGAAGGAAGGAAAATGAGTGAGAAGAAAACGGAAGAAAGAAGAGAGGAGAGAGAAAGGAGGAGAGAGAAAAGAGAGAAAGGAAATGAAGAGAAAGAGAGAAAGAATAGAAGAGGGAAGGACCAGGCTGTACTGGTCTCTTGGTCTGCTTTAGAGGGAGGTTTGGGGGGCGCTTACTCGATGCCAGGGCCCCTCAGGCCACGCCGGGCTCCTCGCCCCCTCTGCGGCGTCCCCCGTCTCGTCCTGTCTCACCACATCCCGTCCCGTCCCGTCGCATCCCGCCCCACCCCGTCCCGTCCCATCCCATTCTGTCGTGTCCCACCCAGCCCCGTCCTGCTCCCCTGTTTCCCAGCCCGTCCCGCGGCCGGAGCCGCCTGCGCGGGGCCGCAGCCTTTGGGGACCAGGTGACTGCGGGAGGCGACATCGCCCCCGCGCACAGACGTCCCCGCCGCTCTCAGCGCAGCGCGGAGCCCTCCCTGCGCCGGAGCGGCTTGGTGGCCTCAAAGGAGCTCCCTGGTGGGACATTGCTCTCCGCCACTGCGCCTCTTTGGATGCCTGTTGTTCCTTAACATTCATGCCTCATTACGGGGCAACCTGTTCAATCGGGGAGAGCGCTGTGCCAAGGGGCAGCGGCAGTTCAGCGGTGGGCATCAATAAGGGCTGCCTAGGAGAAAAACTCTCGCCGCATCCCTGGGCAAAAGTGATTTCGCTTTAACGGTGTTTCTAGTAGTCCGGTTTAAGTATATAAAGAGCGATAGTGGAATGTTTTGATTGAGTCTAAACATTGTCTCTGAATAAAGCTGAAACCATGTAATTAATGTGTCTTTTTAATAAGGGACAATACGGTCGTTCAAGCTATTTAATTTCATTTAATTTTCCATCCCATTTGCTCCAAAGGCTGCTTTTACTTTTAACACCCGGCCTTTCATGCTGCATCTTGCTCCAGTGGGCACATTAGATCGGTTTCACCCTTCCTTTTTAGGGAAGGAAAAATAAAAGAAAATGTGGTTCCTTTCCTCTTTTGTGGACAATTTATTTCACTTGGGGAACTTCAACTTTGAGCCACAGGACAGAATAAAAATTGGAGAACTGGTGTGAATGCTTCCAGAGCAAGAGCTTTTCTTTTCTGAGTGGCTGGGGAACAGCCACAATTGGCTATATTAATAAATAACTTTCCTCACAGTCGGCCTTTACATGGTCCTATTGATAAAATTGTTCGCGTGTCGTTCACGCTTTTTGACTCATTAAGGCCTTGGACGGAGCGGCTCCCCAAGCGGAGCAGTAGGGTACCCTGCTCGCCTTAAAAGCCCTCTCGCTACCTCTGCAGCTCCTGGAATTTAAGCCGGGACTCATCCTAAAGCCGCTAGGCCAGAGGTTATAGGGACATGTTCATGGCTTAAATTTATTGCCCTCAACTTCTTGTTTATCCTTTCCCCCCCCTCGCCACCATTCATGCTGCTGATCAAAGGGGTCATCTTCAGTTCCCCCCATCTTTCCCCCCCAGCCCTTCCCCATCCCCGCTGAAGTGAAAAAGGAACCATCCCGTCCCCGGGACGGCCGCTGCAACTGCGCCCCGGAGGGCCGGGATCGATGATCGTCGCAGCCGCTGCGGACAGGCGCGACATTTACCTCGTGCGTGCGCATATGGAGCGTTAATAAAAGTATATACTGATTTAGTGCCGCCCCGAGCAGCCCCGTCGGGCCGAGGAGACGCTGCCCGCTCCGCCCATGTGGAAATGTCCCCCCGACGGAGGCCCGGAGCGGAGGGCGGGAGCGGGACGAGGTGTCGCCGCGTGGATTCCCTGATCCCCCCAGCACCGCCCCGACGGGCAGTCCCGGGCTGCGAGCTGCTCGCGCTGAGGGGTCCCCCTTGCTCTGGCCCCCACGCACACGCGTGGTGAGAGGGAGGCCGGCCAGGGCAAAACACCCGCGCGCGGGCACGTCGAAAGGACGCGCTGGGTTTTGTGCTGCAGAAGAGGGTGACCCGTGAAGCGCTCGCTCAGCAACCTGCCTGCTGTAAGACACCTCCCAGCACAGGGTTTTTAGGTGGGTTTTTTTTTTGTCTTGCTTTTGGAATTAGTAGCTTTAAATTTTAGTGAAACTGCTTAAAAAAAAAAGAAAGAAAGAAAGAAAAAAGAAAAAAAAAGCCCCATTCCTTCAATTGCTTTTGGAAGAAATGTATAAGATCTGTACCAGCAGCACCTGCTGTTTTGTCCATACTCTTTCATAATGTACCAGCAATAGCAGCGAAAATATGTCCTTGGGTGCATTATTTTCCGGGGCTTCTCATAACACCACCAGCTCCTCGTTTTACTTTAATCAAAATATTCCAATCACAGAGTCTTTCGGACACAGTCTGTTCTGATCACTTCGATCTAGTTTTATTCATAGGCTTCACCTTAGGAAAAAAAGATCTCGTTGAAGGCACTTTTGGCTGTGGGAGAGGAACCTGTAGACATATGAAATAAGGAACCCAGCAGCACCCTCTGTTCTCTCGATGTCTGTGATACCTTCTGGTTGTATGTCCCTATTTCCTGGCGGTTGCTTGCCCCTCTTTCCTAACGTATCAGTCTGCGAATAAGGCGAATTGCACAGCTTCCCCGGCGCTCGCAAATGTAGCGGTTTGTGTTTCACGGGGACTACAGCGACTCATATTTTGTGCATCCTACTTAAGGAGCAAAGTTGGTCTAAATAGATTACTGGCCTGAAACCAACCCACTGAAATGGTAATATGGTCCTTCTTAAAAAAAAAAAAAAAGTGTAGGTATTTTCTGGTGTTTTCCCATCAAGTACCTGCCCAATTTCTGTATGGCACACGCCAGGAATCAATAGAAGTTAACAAGTCCTCAAAACATTCCCCATCTCTTTGTTTAATCTCCTTTACAATAAAGCCAAGGGAAGAGAATTAAAAATCTTTGAAGTATATTAAGCCTCAAAAGGCTCAGCCAAGTAGACTTAAAATAGTCACTTATTTTCCAAAACTGGTTTGTCGGGGAACAATAAAAGGAAGCAAAATTTATGGAGAAATTATACAGTGGATTTGTCACTTAAAATATCGTAACTGTCTCGGGGACAATACCCCATGCTGAGGATTAATGGTCCCTCCAGACCTTTGATTCACCAGCGCCTTTTCTTTGCCCTTGACAAATTGGATTTTTAGGAATGGGAAGGTCGCCTGGCCCATTGTTTGCCGCCCATTCAGAGCGCCTGATTATGCAGGAGGGTTAGGGAACGGCTCCATGTGACCCTCTCGGATGGGACTCGGCAGCTGCTCGAGGAGCGAAACTCTCTCACCCAACTCGGCGCCCTGGAGCACCCGCCTGCCGAGGGGTCCCCTCGCGCTCCCGTTGAAAAGCGGGCGCGCACAGGGCGCCGCGTCACTCTGCGGGCGGAGAAACGCCCGTGCGCATCCCTCTCGCTGCCTCTCTCTGTCACTCCGGCGCCGTTAAGTAGTTGGGGACCCTGCCTGCTCGTAGCCAGAGGCAGCGATGCAAACGAGCCGCGCTCCGGCCATCAGCGTGAACGCGGAGAGCTGCATCCCGGCTGGACTGCGCCTGGGGCCCGTGCCGGGTATCTTCAAACTGGGCAAATACCTGTCAGACCGCAGGGAGCCAGGACCCAAAAAAAAGGTATTTCCTAGGGTGTCTCCTGCATCGGCTTCGGTTGGACTTCCTTTTTTTTTTTTCTTTTTTTTTTTTCGAGAAAGGACTGCTTCCTCCTCGCTCTCTCCCTTCCTAGGGCAAATCAGGCAAAGGAAAGAGGAGCGTTTCCAGAGCGTCCCGAGGCTTCTCCGCACGCTAGTTATATCCCTCCTGCTCCCTTCCCCTGTCCCGCTGCCTAGCGCCGGAGCATCCGCCGGAGCATCCGGCCACTGGCTCCTGCGCGGCAAGACCGGGGCACCTGCCGGCTCCCTCGCCCCG
>NW_010586740.1:18989-96948 GCF_000705375.1 Tinamus guttatus
TTCAGTGGCCATATATTTGTATTGTACCTTTGTGTGGAGGAAACTGTGCCTTTTGGAAACGATTTTTTTTTTCTTTGTACTTTCCCATCACTTGTCCCAGCTTCCCGAGCTGTAGGTCTCAACGGCAGTCCCGGTTCTGCAAGCGCCTCTGGCACCTGAACACTTTATTTGCCACCTCGCAGATGTGCTTTGTCAGGTCTTGAAAAAGCAATACCAACAGCTTTTTATTTTTTATTTTATTTTTTTCGGGGGTAGGGGGGAAAAGAGGCAGCAAAAAGCCTCATTAGCAGCACTGAAGAGGTCCATGATAACAGGTGCACCATTTGATCGAGTTGCAATTATTTATAACAGATGATATTTGAGTAACAAATGTAAAATAAATATTGAAAAGCATGAATCTAAAAGCACGCACTATATACTTTTAAAGGAAATACACTGTTTGGTAGAATACAAATGTGGTGTATGTTTGTTTTCTAATGAATGATGTGCAGTGGATACAGTATTTTGGTCTTGGTTACGGTTTGTCATGCGATTTTTTTTTTTAAATAAAGTTCCTGACAAACTACTGTTTGTCTAGCTGTTCACTGAAGGGCTGTCAGCAAGATCTCGGTTTTTGCGGTGTAGCACTTCTAATCGGGAGCTTGGCTCAAATCCCATTATATCTAGCGGCTTTGGATCAAGCTCCACACAATTTGCCTCTCGGTATCGTCGCCGGATACTTTTCCCTCTCTAAGATGGAAAAACAAAAACAAACGAGCAGACTCACGAATAAAACTCGCTCCGTTTTCTCCTATGCCTGCGGCTTTTTGAAAGCAATTAGTTGAACGAGACCAGTGTTAAGAGGTGTTAAAGGGTATCCGGTATCAATGTGTTTTAGGATATCCATCAGCAGCGTGTTTTTTATCTAGGAAATGTGCTCCCTTTGCAAACATGTCTCTCTAGAATCACTGCTGCTCTCAGTATCAGCGGAAAAAAAATCTCTTTTATCTTGTTGGTACCGGAACCGAAATATGCTCAGGAACAAAATATCTTGTTCCGAAATATTCCCAGTTCACAAAATATCTTATTTCCCCTGGAAAATCCTCTGGCTCAAAGTGCGGGGTTGTGAGGACCTGCTGGCCGTGATGGGCACCTTGGCGGATCTCCGCTTGCCACTTTCGGGGGATTTCGTGCGGCTTCATTATCCTGGCTTAGGGCACGAAATACCTACCCAATTCGCTGTTATCATAGGAAACTCCCTGAAGCTGTTCAGGTAAGTTAATGGGAAAAGTCTCTGCTATGGACAGAGCAGGATCTCGTTGCCATCGCTGGAATAAAAAATCCCGTTGTCATTTATCACACCGGGAGAGGGCTGTGGGTTTTGGCAGCAAATGGTGCAGTTCGATATGTATTTATCTCTCACCTTTTCAGAAGGTGGAAGCCCCTCCTGGCCGGTGCCGGAGAGAGATGCCTCGTGTTCCCTCCGTATATACCATCCGACCCAGCATTAGTGTGTGAAATCCCCCTGGTTTGGTCTCAGCGGAGGCACTTGCGTGGGCATCCGTCGGCAGAGAAATGGCCCTTAAAATATTCCAGCCGCCTACTAGGTTAGAAAAAAAGCTCTCTTGGAGCCTATAGCGACGAACGATGGAAGGTTAAAACCCTAATCTGCGAATTATTTGCGTATCGCTGGAGTCTGTGTGTTTTAACAAGAAGTGTCCCACCAAATCGTAATGCTTCAGCTACCATATTAAAAAAAAAAAGCAGTCCGGACCAGTCAGTTTGTATGGATTTATGATACGTATCTGTAAAAAAATAATGTTATCTTTGAACTGAGGAACGAAACACAAACCAACTAAATAAAACCAAAGGCAAACAACCAAAGCCATAAAAAAACTACACCAGCCCTTCACTATATATATATATATATGTATATTCCTGAAGCGCAGCGGCTCAGTCGAGATGCAAAATACTCGAGGAGAAATTCTGTCACATTTCGTTTTCAGGGCTACGTCTCCAGCGGAGGCGCGCGCTCCAGCACCGAGCTGGGCCACACGCGGACGGAACCGGAGCCTCTTCCAGCAGCCCCCGCGGACTCCCGCGCGCGCCGGGGCAGCCCCTTCCCGGCCCTTCCTGGGGGCGTCCGGCCCGAAGGGGCGTCCGCGAGAGCCCGGCCCGCGCCTCGGGTGCAGCGCGCTGCGCGTGCAGCCGTCGGATGTACCCCGGGAGGGCAGCGGCGAAAACTTGGCTCTGGTCACAAGGCTTCCTGTGACAGGTGACTTTTTAAATGATTTTATTTTATTTTATTTTATTTTATTTTATTTTATTTTATTTTATTTTATTTTATTTTATTTTATTTTATTTTATTTTATTTTATTTTATTTTATTTTATTTTATTTTATTTTATTTTATTTTATTTTATTTTATTTTATTTTATTTTATTTTATTTTATTTTATTTTATTTTATTTTATTTTATTTTATTTTATTTTATTTTATTTTATTTTATTTTATTTTATTTTATTTTATTTTATTTTATTTTATTTTATTTTATTTTATTTTATTTTATTTTATTTTATTTTATTTTATTTTATTTTATTTTATTTTATTTTATTTTATTTTATTTTATTTTATTTTATTTTATTTTATTTTATTTTATTTTATTTTATTTTATTTTATTTTATTTTATTTTATTTTATTTTATTTTATTTTATTTTATTTTATTTTATTTTATTTTATTTTATTTTATTTTATTTTATTTTATTTTATTTTATTTTATTTTATTTTATTTTATTTTATTTTATAAAGAGGAAAATATAGGCAGAAATAGGTGGCGAGGTAGAGAAGGAAACCTCTTATTTCTTTTAAAGAGCACCCACTGAGCGGCTGCTTAGCCCAAGAGTCATAGAGATTAACTTACAAGCTTTCCCTGTTTTATTTTTTTGTGGCAGACCTCATTGTTTTGAGTAAAGCTGAAAGGAGAATAATGAAAAGCTCCATTCTGCAAGTAAAGTATAGAACATTATTTGCTTTTTAGAAGACAAGAGTAGAAAAAATGCGTATACATATACACACATATATGCATGTACATATGGGAATGAATTTTGGACATTGTTAAGAACCAGGCTAAACATTTTGGAAGCTACTCTTTCAGTTTCCAAAAGCTTTTTCAGTCCCAAGTTTTCCTATAGAACGAAGTGATTTTATCCCTCTCTCTCCCTCTCTTTTTAGCCTGCAAATCAGTTTTGCCAACATTTTGACTTTCCCTGCTAGCCTGTTTATAGGAAAAAACAAAACAAAACAAAACAGGAAAGTCTGTGTGCATCTGGTAGGAAGTGCTGGAACATTACTAAAAAGAAAATTGTAAAGTTCTTGGAGGTGAGCTTGTGATGAGCTGGTCTTGATTTTGCTATGAAAATCTGCCATATGCTGCTGAATAGATTTAAACATGCCACTTGAGTTTACAGCTTTAAATGACCTGGCACCAGCCTGATTTTGCAAAGGAATTGGATGCCAGCTCTTGCCAATGAAGCTAGTGGTGCTTATTTAAAATTTGTCCAGGTCTTTGAGATGCTGCTTGTCAGAACTGGCTAAGGAACTAGCCTGGAGTCTGCTCAGGGGAGGATTTGATGACTTCTGGGCAAGTCAGGAGCACTATGTTATATGTTATGTGCTATATGCTATGCTAAATGTTATAGACACATAACTTGTTGCATTGAACATATTTTAAATCACACGCACACATATGATCTGACCTGAAAGCTCTTATTCTTAGCCTGTTGCAAGTATGCAAAAGGGGCTGTTTTCAAGGATCAATTTTGAGCACTGCATGTCTGTAATTTGGCAAAGAAACATGATTTCTAGATTCTTAAGGAATCTGATTCATAAGGAATTCGCTTGGATACATTCACCCCGAAAATATTTCTGGGGAATTGTTTTTCTGTTTTCCCTAAAAGTTTGGGGCTTTGGAGGATGTGTTGAAACAGTCACTTTATTTGTAAACAGCATTCTCAAAGCAAAACGAACAAACAAACAAACAAAACCCATACTGCACCTGATGAAGTAAGCAGAAAGCCTTAGATTCAAACTACCTGTGTGACAAGGAGACATGGGGAAGCCTTTAGGACATGATCTGGCTTTAGGTCAGGGAATGGTGAAGGTCAAGAATTGTTTTTAATCTTTTCCTTGTCCTCAAAACCATCAGAAAAGAATGACTTAAAACTTGACTGTGAGCAGTTACTTCCTGGATTATCACCTTAAGGTAGAGAGGAACATGTCAAGGTTGGGTTCAAGCTCACTGGAGTTCATTGGATCATAGTGGATAAAATCAAGGAGCAACAAAATGCTTTCAGGTATATTCAAAGTCAATCCAATGAAGAATGATTCCCTACAGCATGTCGGATTTTATAAACTTGCATTTTACAAGAAACAGGAGAAGGAAGATCCTTAGCAACTGAAGAGCATGGCAGCTCTTACTAGAGCTGAGGTATTTATTCGGCTATCTCTAGAGATGATATTATGAAAGATGGTGGAATAGTATGACCAAAGTTCACAAGCTCTCTCTGTGGACTTGCAGCTGAATGTGTTTTTTTTTTTTTTTAACACAAATGTATACAAATACATTTAATGATTTGTATTATTTTATCTATGTTTGGAACACACTGTCCTCTTCCAAGGTTTATGAAAGGGTTCATATTTGTATTCTTTTTTTAGAAATTGTGCATGGTCAGCTCCTGGGTACTATGGTACCAGGTACCAGGTAATCTGAAGCCCCTATTTGTAACAGAGAAAATGTGTTTTAGAAAAACAGCAGCAATAAACTAAGGGTTCAGGGTGCTAAGACGTAATTACTGTCCCTTCTTTTGCCTAATGCATCACTTCAGCTCTATTGTAGATGGATAAACATTTGTGTGGGTAAAACATTAGGAAGAGAGTTACTCAGGGAAGGGATTATATTTTGCACCCTTTGTACCCTGGAAGTTCATAAAGCTGATGGTGAGTCAGAGCTGCTCTATCTGACTTTAACTTTGGAGCACATAAGTGTTTCTTGTAGCATGAGGAATTCTTTTTTTTTTTTTTTTTAGCTCTATTCAGAAAAAATCCCATAGTACTAGAAATATGTTAGGGTATATTTCTGAGTATTTGCACATTCGCAACCAAGTGGCAACTCCATGTTGTAGTGCCCCACTAGCTGTGGTATTGATGCCTTCTTTTGCCCCTTTTCCCCTTATCGTGGAGATGAGTGGAGCAGACATTTCTGATGGAAACGAAGGGCTCTGGGTCCGTCTGTAGCCTTCGCGTGGAGCTGGGGCAGGACGCTGGTCGGGGCTCGCAGCTCCCCATGGCCCACAGTGATCCTTGTCTTTGGGGAAGCAGTCCCCAAAGGGACCTGCCTCGGCGCTGTGCAGCCCAGAATGCGCCACGTCGACACGCTGAGACTTTGCAGGCGTTTTTTCTTTTTGCTTTTTCTCTGCTCTTCTTAAAGCAGAAAGATGATTTGGTGTTCCCTAGCTTTGTGCTGGAGACAGCCGCCTTGATGGAAAGAATGCTTTTTGGACGAAGTGGTGGGAGAAAGCTAACTAATTTCTCAATGTCCTGGTATGAGAGACATCACAGACTATGTGCTATATTAAATTGTCACAATGGTTCCAAAGCAGATAGGATGTCAAAGGATATTAAATGAGATGCTTTAGCAGCTGAAGAACCTAGGGATACTTAAACACCCAAGCCACTTAATTTCAGCATAAATGGGACAACTAAGCTGCTTAAACTGCATTTTTCAAGGTGTTCTGAATTAGTTTTAAAGATGTGCCTCTGCTCTGTTAAGATCTTTCAAAAATTCTGAAAAAAAAGATTGTGACACTTACAATTTCAGGAATACTGCTCTTAACTATGGTAATAAATAGGAAGGAAGGGCATAATTTTGTTTCCTGAGTGGAAAGTTTTAGAGATAAAGTTAATAATATTTCATGATTTTGTAGTAGCTTATGGAAAAATATCCTGTTTTAAGAGTATATTATAAAACACTTGGAAAATAAAATGTATACCAATGTACAGCATTTTACAGTGATACAGAGCATTATTTGTCCCAATTAATAAATCCAATATCTATCTTAAAATAAACCAGAAGAATTAAGTATAAAACATTACCCTTATCTCCGGTTATTTGCAACTCTTCCATAAAGGCATAAATTACCTCACTTTATACTAGATCTTCCTATTTCTTGTTCTCAGTTTAGTGTTTTGGAAATAAACGGATTTTGATGAAGAGCAGAGTAATAAATGGCAATCTCTAGTTACAAGAAGGGTTTCCTGAAGTGATTCTTTATGAATTCTCAGTTACATTTAAAGTCAAACTATACATTTATAAAAAAGGGAAACACATTTTGCTGATGATAATGATGTATCATGTAAGAAAGGGAACAAATCCTTTTTGCTTTTAAAATGCCTTCTACTTTTATGCAGCAGATGGTGCTAGATTGTGAATATATGTCAATTTGATTTATTTGTAGTATGAAGAATGTATGGTGAAAGACATGGCATGCACAGTGTTCAAATAGACTATGTAGCAAAGTGATCTTTATAAACTCATCTGCTTTGGCACAGTCTTCTGTGGTGCGCATCCTTTTCCTGATGTCCCTTCTGTACCGTTCCAAGACATCCAGAACCATTTCTATCTATAGTGCTTAAGAACGATGCCAAAACTAACAGGGAATTGAGTGACAAAATTACAGCCAGCTCTACAAGAGAGCCTTTATCTAAAGAATATGTAAAATAGAAGCAGAGGTAGCAGACGTTTACCCAAATTATGTTTGCCAGTGTTCCTATCGTTTGTGCTCGAGTCCCAGCACTCCCAGGCTTGGCTTTGGCAGGTAGGGACATGCTGCCGTGAGGACAATCCAGACTCCAGCTGCCCATAAATCCTTTCTACCCTGTAGGCATGTAACAAGGCCCTTCCTAGGGAGAACTCCAGGCTGAACTTGCCTCCTATATGCCGACTATATGATGTTGTTCCAAGAAAAAGAAGTGTTTGGGCATCCGTGGAAGGATGTTTGTTTGGATCCCAGCTCTGCCCTACAATTTTTTCTTGAACAAATTTGTCCAAAAGTTGGATTTGTTGGTTGGACGTTACTGAGCAACCTCAGTGTTTGGCTCCTGACAAAATACAGTGGACATTTGGAGTGCAGATTTGGTGATTCTTTTTAAAATTCATATGAAATCATTTGCAAAAAAAGGTTGGTTTGTTGCTTGAGTTTACATTCTGCTTCTGATGGTTCATTAGAATCTGTTGGCCTGGGTCCAGGAAAGACACTTCAACTTCTGGGAGGGCATTGAGAGAGATTCAAAGTTACAATTCGTTCTCTCTTAATCTAGTACCCAGGAAAAAGCAGGGGCAGGGTTACTACAGGCTTTCCAAAGACTCTTTCTGGAATGGAGAAACAAACTTTTGGAAATCATTAGTCAGATGCTGATTAAATAATCAACTGAGAAAAAGTCTGCTAAAATACTGAGGAAATCTAGGAGATATTTGCAAAGATATTCTCAAATACTGCCCCAGGAGTCAAACTCTAGGGTACATGGTCTTGTTTGGCGGTCACTGCACTGGGATATGTTCAGGTGAGGGAGAAAAATAATTAAATTAGTGGATTAGCAGTGTAGAAACTGGTAGATTTTTCAAAAGAGTGACTGTGACAGAATTCTTTAATCACATCAGAGAGTGGTTCCTAAAGCAGCTGCAGAAAGTCTAATCACTGAAGCACAGCGAATGTCAGTGTATCCAGGTGTTGCTGCTGTTCCTCAGGAGCGAGGCCTCACTCACAGCAGAGCCATAATTGTTTAGTGATTCCAGCGGGGGAAAACAACATGAAGAAGGATCTGGAGGCTTAAATCAACTGGGTGCTCAGAGAGAGATTTAAAGTGTTACCGAAATTTGCATTGCAGTCCTGAACTAGGGAACTGTGAGAAAATGGGAATTGTTTGTACGAGATCCTTAAACAGATTTCTGAACTGGTACGTCAGTGATGAATCTTGGCTAAACTGTGAAGCACTAGCTATTTTTTTATTCTGGAGGAAAAGGTATATAAAGTAGTAATAATATCACACAGAAAGAAATAATTTCCTGTTTGGTTAGACTCTTTTACCTGGAGTGTGGTGACGCCACATTGCTCTGCTCAGCCCTTACCACTATCCCTGCCATGGGCACAACTAATCCCTGTATCCAGGGATATGGACATATGGACACCCAGACTCAGGTTCTCTCTCCTTTCCCCTCAGTTTTCTGGATGAAGCTGAACAACTATCCTGTTTCATTCAGTCACATATCTTTATATGGCAACAACCTCATTGGAGAGGAGAATTTTTACACGAGAGTTAACATGTAATCCCTTTATGCCAATACGAACCCAGGTTTGCATGTTCAAAGCTTTTACCAGGTCACTTTATATCCTTATGTGCATAGCATCTGTCTGTCTGTCCATCTATGTATCTATCCCCATAGAGTGCATCTTTTTTCATGTCGGATTATCTACCGCATTTTTTTACTGAAAAACATTCTAGAAAGTCTCGTGACGTTGGCATCAAGTGTTCTGTCCTGTTTATGTTCAAATTTGTTTATGGTCAAAGTTGTTAATGGTCAAATAAGGACCCGTATTGGACTCTAGCTTGAATAGTTTGAATATAATGATTTATTCTGTGTTTTTGTTAAAGAAGGTAGCTTGACTGAGATTGTTCCAAGACAAGCTTTTTTTCCTGATTTTTTTCCTAGACTAGTCCTCAGTTTTAACAACTCAGAGGGGGCAGCAGTGTTTTGCGGGGCCTGTTTTCTTTAGGAGACATCTTTCGGCTTTTCTGTCTTTCTTGAACCTCTTGCTCACAGTTCCATGCATTCAGCCTGACTTTGCCTGTCCACATCCAACTTCAGTATATTTGAAAGTGAGAGGCAGATTACGCTCTGTGAAATGAGTTAAATAATCATAGAGTATAAAGTGTTAAAGAGGGCCTGTTCTTTGCCTGTGATTTCTGGGAGCAGCACTTGTGCAGCAGAGGTTTCTAGCAAAAATAAAATGTCTTGTTTTTTGACATGTGTCTTGTGTATTGAATCCGTGCCCTGGGGAAAAGGACCTTAGCTTCAAGATTCAACCAAACATACACTAATCAAAGGAGGCCTCTGATTCCCCACCAGCCTTGGCCATGTCCCCAGGTAACAGGGAGCTCTGCAGACATGGAGCCAGACCCATGGGCTGCCTCAGAGGGCAGGAAGTCCATGCCTGGGGACACCTGCCAGGCAGATGACAGAGAGACAGCATGAGACATGACAGGGTCCGCGTTCCTGTAGAAGCCTCCTACACTGGCACAAGCTGGTCCCACAGAGCAGACGATTGGTGATCTGCATTGTGCTGGTCAGCAATTCAAAGCATGGGGAGCAAACTGGAAAATGCCGATAATCTGGATAATTGTCCCATATCTAATGCTCCTCTTTCTGAGCCTTTGGTTAATACCAAGAAGTACCAATACCAAGAAGTAAGGACATGTCTGTTACAAAGGCTTTGGGGGGAATTACAAGATGCTCAAGGCATAGGCAAGCAATAATTGTGGAAAGCACTGGAAAAGATAAAGTCTTTCTAGGTGTGCAGTGGGACCTGGTCACACAAGTGAGACACATCTGGTGCAGTATGAACGTGGCTGGGAGTCTCCAAAGGTGCCAGAGGAGCTCGTAGTGTGGGTGGAGAAGAATGTTTTAGTCCTGGATGCACTCACAGGGACAACTAAAATTAACAGGTCAACAACAAGATTGACCATCTGATACATATTCAGCCCTCAAATAAGTGCTTAATTCCCCAAACTCTTATAAATTTTATATTTTGAGATTTTGTTTTCCCTTGCCATACTAAGGAAGGATTTCTCAACTTCTTTATTAGCTCAGGTTTATCTGTCTGTGCTCCACACATCTTAGTCATATTTACTCAGATTTTCACCTTAATGTCATGAAGGACATTTGTTTGTTCACCAAATACCTAATCTTGCATTGTATGGAGTCCTCAGTTAATTTTTTCTCTGCCTTTGCCTTTCAGTTCCCTGTAGCATTATTTATTTTATCTTTGAAACTTTGTCTGGTCTAACTATGTTCTTCAACCTTTAGAAATCTAGATGAGCATTTTCCAACAGTCATTTTTTCAATTTTGTGTTTCTGTTCCCATAAAAAACCAATTTCAAGTTAGACGTGGCAGAAAGCTTACAATACTGCATGTCTGACTCAACAATCTCAGATCTGTTAAAGAGAAATCATCAGTGTGAGGGTTATTTTTTTAGCATGAAATCATATCTTTTAGAAGTGTCTTTTTTCCTAGGATCCCATATCCTTCAAGTTTCTTTAGCACAGGCTGATAACTGCATTCTTTTCCCCACTTTACTGTAGGCTATTAGAAATCAAGAATCTCTGAGCAAACAATAGAAAAAATATTAGGAAAAAAAAAACCTTTTGCAAACTGCTGAGTCTGACAGGTTCAGCTGTTCTTTTCTTGTTATTCACCACTTTCTGCCACTCTTCTGGACTTAATCCTCTGGTTTTACCTTCACTCCTGCAACTGGGAAGTGTTCTTTGGTAGAAAGGAAGGACTACTGCAAGCCAGAGCTCATAATTACAGGGCAGGCTCACACAGAGCAGGCAGCTGCCTCTAGCAGCACACTGCTAGGGGTGGCATGATGGCCCTGCTCTCATACACTTGTTTAGCTGGTGCTAGACTGCAGGAGGCTGGACTTGCTCTCAATCTAGCAGCTTGGTGCTGAGGGTGGAAAATGGCCCCTCCTAGCAGCAGCATTCACTGCCTCATCTCTCTCATCATCACTTTGTTCAGTAGGAAAAGCCAGACTGATCCTTCTGTGCACTGTTCACTGGATCCTCCGTTCCAGCTCCTTTGCTTGGCAGGAATAATCTAGTCCTGGGGACTCTATTCTTGGTAGGATGCAATTCTTCTGTCTTTGCTTTGATAAGTCACTGGATCATTCACAAGGCCATCTAGTTCAAACTCCTCTTCGGAGCAAGGTCAGTGATGAGTTCAGGCCAGGTTGCTCAGGGCTTGCAAGGTGCTAATGATGGTGGAGCCTCAGATGATCATGCTTGAAGAATGAATTCAGAGCATTTTGGGCAGTTGTTTATCTTGACTTAAGCAAGGCTTTTAACAATGTTTTCTGTAATATCCTGCTTGACAAACCGCTGAAGGTACGGATCAGATAACTGGGCAGTGAGGTGGACAGAGAAATAGATGAACAACCAGGCTCAAAAGGATCAACAGCAAGAAGTCCCCTTTCATCCCTGCTTTCCCACTATAAAGTACACGGCACAGAAAGCTATATCTGGTCTCATCTTCTACAGAAAGCTGCAGTCTGACATTTAGACTCAAAAGCAGGAATTGGCAATTTTTAAAGACAGTCATAACCTCATAGTATTTACATGCAAATTCTTTTGTTTATGATTTTCCATCTTTCATGTTTCATTTTTTTCCCATGTCTTATTTATTGCGTATAGATTCTGCTTTTCATAAAAGTCTCTGTCCTCAGGAATTTACTCACTGACAAAGTGTCTTTTGTCAAATAGCAAGTACAAAATACTGCACATACCAGCTGGTATACAAGAAAACTGCTAAATATTTCAGAAGGAAAAGAGACAGTTGAATAAGGTGCATTTTATGATCAAACACATTCATTTGTAAATTAACATTGTGTTTGATGTGAACCTAGTGAAAGGGTCTTACTGAAAAATCCATGAACTCCATAGAAACCTGTGAACACTTTTTCAGCTACTCATATGGTCATAACATAACATTTATGTGTGCATGTCGCTTGATTTGATCAGTAAGTTGTGCATTTTTTTCCTATCAGCAAATTGAAAGGCTGTGCGAGAAAGACTGTGAGGTTGTGCTACATCAAATACTGGGGATTTAGTTCATCTTAGGCAAATTTCAGTTGCCACGAGTTTTGCAGAACTTCATAAGACTATCCCGACAAATTATCAAGATGTACATAATTTACATTTCAAGCTTTTTGGTGGTATTTTAAGAGACAGCATCACTAAAGTATCCAAATGTTACATATAATCACAAGAAAAAGACCAAGGTAACAAAATTATGCCAGAACAGACTGTTCAGCAACTAGCCAGGAAGAAGCCTCTTCAAAGGTGTGAGTCAGCTAGGGGCATGGCCTGTTCCTGTCATCACTAGGGTAGGCAGGAGACTTGAAATTTTCAAGGAATCAGATAAATTATGTTTTTTTATCGAAAAAGATTATTCTGCTGTAAAGACCCTTATGCTTACAAAAAAAGGTAGACCTTTGTCGCAGTCGTGACGGCCAAAAACACAAACAACTGGGGTAGATGCAACTCAAACTACGCTTTGTTGTTTTCTAGGTACATTATTTATACTGAGCTCTCCTCGTTGTGGCTGCTGCTTATTGGTGAGGACTACAAAGGACAGTAGCTAGTGACAAGAGTTATGATTGGACGATTCTTAACTTGACCAGTTTCTGCTCCGTGGCCAAACCTCCTTAAACTTGTTAATAAATTTCTGCTGTCTTCGTGTGAACTCCCTATCTCATAGACACACTCTAATCTTTTCAAGGTTAACATTCTGTGCTAAGGGAACCAGGGATTTCACAGCTGCAATCCCTGACAGACCTTGTCTTGAAAATTGTTTCACCCATCCCAAGGTAAAGACTTTGCCTGGTAGAGATAAAAGTAGTGATGACTTCATTTCTTTTAATTTTGTTTTTCATCTCTGGATCCATCTCTCTTTCCATAAATACCTACGTCTAGGTCTTGAACAAATATAGTTTCGCTTATATATATTTCAGAGTTCTTGTTTGTGCAACTCAGCAGATCACAGAATCATAAAACGGTTGACGTTGGAAGAGACCTCTAGAGATCATCTAGTCCAACCTCTGGGCTCCAGCAGGGACATCTAGAGAACAGGACGCACTGGGTCACATCCAGACGGGTTTTGAAGATCTCCAGAGAAGGAGACTCCACAGCCTCTTTGGGCAGCCTGTTCCAGTGCTCTGCACCCTCACAGTAAAGAGGTTCTTCCTTACATGGAGACAAAACTTTCTGTATTTTAATTTGTACCCATTACCTCTTGTCCTATTGCTGGCCACCACGGAGAAGAGAACTATCAGTCCTCAAAATAGTCTAAAGCTGCTCAGTGTTCATCCAGCTAGATGTCTAAAGACTATCCAGACTGTAGTTCATGGAGACATAAATATCTCCTAAGAAATATTTATTCTTTATTTGTTTATTCTGCCATTGTTATTACATTACTGTGTATGACACGCAAACATCTCAGAGTTGCAAGTGTGAATGGTTGCTTGACTAACTGTGCTTTGTAACATACTTATTTCACGGTGGACTGACATTTTCTGAAGAGAACAGCAGTGACAGGGGGAAATTGTTCCTGTTCTTTTAGGATTTTTTGTAATCTTTCTCCCTCTTATTTTAGGTTTGCTGCTGAAGAAGATGAGCAAAATGAAGAGCTTGAAATCAAGATAATTTATTTTTTGGAATAATTTATTTTTTGATTGTGGAAAATTAGAAATTGATTCTTCTTCAACACTGGAAAAAGTTCAGTTGCAGTTTTCAAGAAATTATTTTTACTACCACTTGCTTCATGTTGAACAAGCGGTTCTAATAAGGAACTTGCAGCATTTGCATCTTTATGATTATTTCAAAAACAGTAGCTCATTTGTTCTTAATAATGTTACTGAAAAATACTAGTAATTATATAATGGCTATAGAAATCACATTTTAGGTAAATGAAGAGAGAAATGATTTTTTTTTATTATAACGCTCCAATTTATATGTAATTACCAGCTATAAAAGAACCTTCCTGGTATGCATAATGACCACCTTTTGTCCTTGCATAAAAAGTCGAGGTGTTTTCATTCAAGGTTTTGTTCTCTTCAGCTTATTTCTGGCTGGTTGGGGAGACAGAGGCAGCTGTTTTTATGACAAGTGACACAGTCCTTCCCTAGACTATTGAAAGCATTGGTCGGAAAACCAGCTGGGTTTATTCTTAGTCTGTCGAACTCAAGCCATAGAAACAAGAATTCTGGGCAAGCTAGTCAAAATGTGTCATTGTTAAAAAGGAGTAGTTTTTGATTTTTTTTAAATGAAACTAGCAATTGTTAATTACCTGTAACTGCTCTGATTTAAGGGTAATACAATAGAAAACATGCAAGCAACATAAAGTGACACACAGGTTTTTTTTTTTTTTTTGAGTTACCTTGGTCTCCATTGGAGATTTGATGTTGCATGATCTTTTTGTGTAAGTACGTACCAAATTCTAAGAAATAAATACAAGACTCCTCTTGCAGTCTCAGTAGCTATGACTATTGACTGTAAGCCACAGGGTGATGTTTAATGAGAATGAATATATTTCTGTCTTTTGTATAGAAAGGAAAAGACTATGGGCTATGTAGGAGTGTAGCCAGTTCTCTGACAGGAGTATGTAAGTTTGGCATTTGTATTTTGATTGGGCTAGAGGGATATTGCTAGAGATGGAAAATCTAGATAAAAGGTGATTGCTTTAAATGATAAGGTCATGGACTGCATTGACAAACTATAATTACTGGGGCAGAAAGCAAATGTTTGTTTTAAACATGGTGGAAAGATGGCAGATAGTGCTTGGATATGTATTCCTAAGGGGGAGGCTTCTCAGCTGAGTCAAGTTGAATAACAGGTAGAAGAGTTGCTGAGCATTGGTCTTCACAGCCCACTGTAATTTTATATACTTGACCTTTAACACGTGAGGAGAGGCTCAGGTATTTAGAAACAGTAGTTTTGTCACTATCATTCTTGCAATGGCATGATGGTCGAGGTACAGTGAGCAATTGGCATAGAATTGACATCTGGACCTCTCAGCCTGCCATGAATCTAGTTAGCAGCCTCACTTAGACTGCTGACTTTACTATGGGTCAAGATGAAATAAACATTGCTGTCAAGAATGCCCTGTTCACTCTTTCAAAAATTGAGGAAATGGAAAGAAATTTTCCATACTTCAGTGTCTGCCCCAGCTTGACTGTTTTGGCAAAAACAGTGGAGAGATCCCTAAGAAGGAAGCAGGTAAAGCCAACATCTTGTTATAAAGTTTTTTTTTTTTTTTTTCAAACCTTAAATAATTTGTGTTTTGAATCAGGAACTAGAATTGGGATGAACAAGTAATTCTGAAGCTTGGCTTGTCCGTTTTCTGATCTGTCTCATGAAAATTTCTCCAGATATAGGGTCTGCAAATTGCCCTTTGAATTACAATCCTTATTATATGCAGTGCACTGTTTCATTTGGTAAACAGTCTGTACTTCACTCTGCATAGGGTTCTTGTGTTACAGTTGGCCAAATGAGTAGATGCAAGCAAACTGAGCCATGAGCAAGAGCATGAGCAATCCCTGAATGTGTTAATGGTTATTGACTGTTTCTGGACCCTGGTCAGGTTTCATACAAAGAAGAATTTCTAGGTTTTGAACTTCTGTTTGTTCAAGGCATTTTCCAAAAAGATAGAAAATAGTACCTAATCTGAAACACTGTGACCTGGAAGGTGAAATAAAATGTTTTGTGGGCACTGCTCTTGCATTACAAGCTTCAAGCTCTAGTTGAAAGCTTCAGTATTTTAGAAATATACATATAAAATGTTAGTGATGAAGAAGAAAGTATGTGAGGCAGTTTAATCGTAGGGTGAGTCTGGATAACATAATTAAGGTTTTCTTCTATAAACATGCTGCATTAGTCAGCCTAGGAAGGAGTGAATGAGTTGATCACAACTTGACAACTTCAAGGAGTCAAAAGGGGAAGAAAAAAAAAAAAAAAAGCTCCCCCCCGGCTTCTTCACACTGTTGTGATGGCTGGTCCAGGCAAGGCAGGTGCTCCAGATTGCTTTTCTGTCAACTCCATCCTGCTTATACTTGTCATTTACTTTTCCAAGTATTAGGTGCTGTCCCTGAAAGGTACTGAGAAAACAGCAGAATGCTGTGATTAGTACACAATATAGAGATGAAAATATATATATGTATGTGTTGTCTTGTTGTCTGCTTACTGTTGATGCTCACAGACCGTCTCACTGTATCTCTCAAGGGCTTCATATGGATGCTGAATACGGAAGAGACAGCTCTGGTTTGAAGGAATTTGCAGGTATTGCCGCCATTGCCCACAATGACCCTCGTCGCTGAACGCCAGAAACATGAAGAACTTTTCATTCAATCCTGAAGCTTTTGGAGGTGGAACAGAAATATTTGGTTATCACAAAACGATGAAAACACCAGAACATAACATCCAAATAGGGTTCAAATAATTTTTTTTTTTTTTTTTTGCACAGAGACACTTGTGTTCTTGACAGTCAATAGCAAGTGAATGGTGAATATAATACATAGTAAGTCATGCTAAAATCTACAGGTAAATGACTGTATTATTTGCAATAAACAGCTTTCCATTTAATATACTGGAGTTGTTCCAAGGACATCTTTTCATAGGAGAAGCAGATGCAGATGAAGTTTTCCACAATTTAGGCTGTATTTTTTTAAATAAAACATTTAATTAGCAGGCATGAACACAGCCAAACACTTGAAATGGCATTAAAACAATTGTTTGATATTAAGCAGCACACACATTCAACTTGTGAATGCAGTTATACTGAAAAGCTTGAAAATATCAACAAATTGTGGTGTGTTTAAAAAAGAAGTTTTAATTTTCTTCCAAGGTTTTTTCTTACATAAGTTGAAAGCTAAAAAAACAGTTCAAAAGAACATAAAAAATAGGAAAGAAAAAGGGAAAGGAAGAGAAAAGATTGTCTTACTAAATGCCAAAAGCTTATTAATATTTCTTTTGCAGATCGGAAAAGGATTCTGACCCATATTTTAAACACAGTACCGAACTGCTGTGCTCTCACATTGAAAAGTTTTTTCACATTATTATAAGAGACTATGATTTTGCATAATTTTCTTAAAATTTGAATGCAACAACAGAACTTAAATAACATTTAGAGTTTTGTAACCAGAAAATCTGTTTTTAAAATCGCTTTTGCAAAATGGTGGCTTAGGGCCAGTTCCAACAGAACATTGCAAAAGTGACTGCTTATTTTACTGAATTAATCTATTGATTTCATTGAAAGTGCCTAAATGCTTAAACCTTGATCATATTCCAAAGAATCTTTATGTTTTGCATTAAAATTCAAAGTATCCTTTGAAATCCCTGAAGTTTAGCATTTTGTTTGAAATCAGGGTATAAATTACCCTACCTATCCCTAAACAGAAGAAAAAGCTCATTGCATCATCTTAAAAATACAGACTTCTCAGAGTTTAACTATCATTAAGTGATCATTACATTGGCACTGGAGTGGTCTTATATCCACATACACTTTCTAGCCATCATGATCAAACAACGGTGTGCACATGACTACATACAAAATATCACAAATCTATCCCCATAAAATCAAAATTTTTCCAAAACATACTGAAAAACCTATAATTGCTGCTGAGATTGCAGGCATCCTTGTAAAGACCTCAGATTTGAAAAAGAGCTGAAAAAACTCTTAGTTTTACAAATCTAAAGAGGACCTATAACACATCTCTGGAGAAATAAATTGAGTCTCTAACTATGGCAACTGCATGCAACATAAAAATTTAGTACCACTAAAAGCTGCCCTGATCTTAACTCATATATTCCTAGTAATCAACTACTATATCATATATGCATCATATGGAAAATATTTTGCACAATTACAGCCTGTGCTATAAGAAGGCTGTCTTGAAATGCATTTTTCCAATACCTTCTCCATCATCTTTGGAGCAACTCCTAACCTCACCAAACTCATAGTCAGAAACAAACTTCCTGCAGCAGAACAATACTGAATGAATCTGCCAGGGCAGAAATAGACGTTTACAAAAATCCCATAAGTACCCTAGTAAACATATCTCATAAGGGAATCACCAAAATCTTTGGCTCCTGTACCTATTGCTAATATAACATTCTCATCTAATATATTAAATATTTTTATCTAAATTATCTGAATGAAATCAAGCAATCGCAACAGGCACTGAGAGAGTTGAGAAATACCCAGTTACCAAGGAGAGAACATTTCCCTAAAACAGCAATTTCATTTTTGACATCTAAGTCCTGGTTTTAAGGAAGACCAACATAATCTCTTCAAAACACAAGTCTGGAAATTAAAATTCATATTTCTGGTGGATGCTGTACATCATAGACATGATAAAAACAAGAATTATGGGACAAGGTAGCATTGCAACTTATGGAGTTGCAAAGAATGTAAAAACTGGAAAGAATGAAAAGCTTTGGTGTGCGTGTATTTCTAGAAATACAATGACTAAGACTGAGAGTAATTATCTGTGTTTAAAATAATCCTTTAAATCATTTAGACAACTAAACAGAAAAGGAGAGTTGGCCTTGATGGCATAGGATGAGAATATTAGAGGGAGAGAAAATAATGTTGTTGGCCTCTGTGAGACATAGAGTTATGGACATGGAAGTATATAATTAACTGCCATTTGTAGAAGACAAGTATTGGATGCCTCCCAATAATACTCTATAAACCAGAGGCTTTTCTGGTAGCTTATAAAATAATCATAAGGTAGAGGGAGGAAACAGACAAAAAAGAATCCAGCATCTTCCCCTCATTACTTAACCATGTTTTGAACCATCCAAGTGAACAGTAAAATTAGTATCTTATGCAGGTGAGTTAAAAAACTGAGAAAAACACAAATAAGCAAAGAAGGACTTTCATTTCAACAGCATATTAAAATCAAAACAGCCAACACTGACGATGAATTATGCTTTTCTCTTTCTACTTTCATAATGTGCACATATACAGTCATAGAGCAGTCATGGCCATGGCAAAAAGCAGTAGGAAACATTACAACTGAATGTACTGTAGAGAAGAGCACAGCAGAGCTGGTATGAAGCCACAGAGCATAGGATTTCCAAAACAAAGCACTCTTGTGGCAAAATAAAGGATTTAGAAGAGAGTAGTTCATTCACATATTATAACGAGAAATCAGCATATGTAGTACCATTTTTGCACTCAGCCCATGGGTTTTAGAAATAGCTGTTTATTGGCAGAGCCTGCTTTGGATAGCAGTTTTGTTTCAGCTGGCCGAGAGGTCACGTGAATGAGTAAAGAAACTTATGAAGCCTGGCCCAGTGAGGTGGTGGTTGCCCACTGGGTGGTGTGAGGGACAATGCAGAAGAGTTTTGGAGAGGTTGTTGAGGTGCCTGGGAGGGTATCGCACGGAAAAAAGAATGAAGAAGTGCAGTTCAATCTGCTGAGCCTGGAGAACTGGAGGAGTAACTCTGGCCATGGTCAGGGTCATATGCTCTCTTGAAGGAAGAGACAAAAAAATTCTACTCAGTCTTCAGACAAGTGCTATTAGTCCACACCTCTGCTATTATTTGCTCTTTCAGAATATAGCTCTAGAACACTGCGACATCAGTCTGCCCTTGCTTTTGCCCTCCTTCATCCTACTAAAACTGCAGCCTCACATTCAGGTGTCACATTCAGGCTCATTTCTTACAACACAGGATGTCAATATGGTGTGGAAGCTGTCTCCTAGAGCTGGGCATCCTGCTGACTGCACCAAGTCTTTGTTTATTCAAAGCGACCTTCACCTATGGCCAGTCACTCAGTAAGCTCTGAGTAAACCATTTGCCGACTGTGAAATCGCTGGTCCAGTCCCACTGCCCAGGCAGGAGCTGTGTGGCCTGGGAAGTGGAATGAACATTTTGGTGAGGTAGTTGTCCTTCCAGCACACAGCTGGAAGAACTGCATCTGCAAGAATGCACTTTCCCATCCTTCCTTTTGCCTCATGCAAAAAGCATGAACATCTAGAGCCAAAGCAGCTGTGACAAAAGATTCTAAAGGCTGATCAAGGCTTGCACATACTTTTTCCCTCTTCTGGTATCTAGAAAACAGGAGAAGGCTTTGCAGTGATTGATGGAACAGAGAGTGAGCAGAGAAAGGCAAAATAAAGTACAGACTAGAAACATATATATGTATAGAGATATATACAATTATTCCTCTATAAATAACGTTTACTTAGTCATATCTGGTTGAGTAAGAACATTTCGACACAAAAGTTTCAGTTAGTCTTGCTCAAGTCACCTTTTTTTAGCCATATTTTTCCAAACTTTTCACCTGGAAAAATTATGTTGATGGTGTAGCCCTCCTGCTCCCCAAAAGACACGCTGCAAATGAATAATGAGAATACTAACGGTCTTATTACTACCATTATAAATAATAAAGTGGAGGAGGAAATCAAACAGGACTGAAGTTCATGCACAATTGCTGTCTTGGCAATTTTTGTTACGGCCCATGGCACGTTTTTTGCTAGGATTCCATTTGTCCCAGGCAAATGGAAGAAGGTAAGAGAGGCAAAAGAGAAGCTTCTTGGTGGAGCAACCTGCCGTGACTCACGCGGGCAGCCTTCCTCAGTCTGCACAGCACAAGCAGCTAACTGGGGGACACAAGAAGACTGGGAACTACCAAATATGGATGTGTTCTGTTGAAGGACGGTTTAGATCTGATAGAAGAGTCACTGTTAAGAAACAAGAGATGTTGACACCTGGAGAAGAGATGTAGTTCTGCAGGAAGGGCAGCCCTGCTTCACAAGCACAGTTGTGGGGCCTTTCACTCATGATGGCATACTTGATAAGGCTATAGTATATATTTGTTGGTTTTCAAATACATACCAGTTCAGTAATTACTTTGAACAATTCCTGTGTATTGTAGCTAAGTTTTGGACAGATATTGCCATCCTAAGTTGTCATGCTGCTTAGGTCCCTTCCTTGCCTAATCTTGCTCTGTTCTATCCGAGGTCAACAACTCAATATTGTGCAGGAAAGTTGTTTTGTTAAATAATTTAACCACTTCTTTGCGTAATGATAAAGTAAAATTGGCAGAAGAAGCTTGTTATCAATCTGGGGTACTGGTAAGTAGTAATTATATGTAATGAGGCTTTTGTCTTGCAGCATTTTGAAGATCATCTTGAACTCCTCCTCGTGCTTTAGCAGAGGACTGTCATGTTGAATATTCCTTTAACATTTTCCTCACTCCCTGGAGAGAAATTATAGCTTGTTAGATGGAAGCTCATTTGAAGCCTCAATTTTCTTGAGTATCCTGCTCTTGTGGGGAGTACCAGGTGTGCTCAGCGACTCTGGCCTTCAGGTTCAAACTCAACTGGCATTCTACGAGTCTTTGATTTTTTTTTTTGCTTCTGCTGAAGCGGCAGTGGTTGTCTTGACAGCAGGAACAAAGCTACCTCCTTGCCCTTTGATATGTAGCAAGGTAAACGAAACCAAACTAGGCTTTGGAGAAATGGGGCATTTTTAAGGCAAAGGTTAAGGCAAATAATCTCATGTTGATCATATCTACTAAAAATTAATAATTCTGTTCACAGTGTATCATTAAGGTATTCAATGTAGAAAATAAAGAATTCACCAATAAAAAGATATGCTTTTTTGAGCTGTTTGATTTGTAAGGTGTGACACACCCAGAGCTCCAGGTGATGTTATGCTCTCAGAATCATATCCCAAAGGAAGATAGAAAAGTCCTCAACAAATTAGTTTTGATGAAGAGGAACAAATATAGAGAAATAACATGATTATATTAAAACTGTTAAAAGAAGTATTGGAGTGCTGAACAAAACAGATTGTTGAAAGAGAAAATAAACACTTTACCTTTCATTGATTCTGAGAAATTCTTACATCAATGATTTCTATAAAGCTGGCCAGGACTGTTGTTCATGATAAGAAGGTCTATATAAAGTGTTGTAGGAAGCATAAAAATCTTTTAGGATGCTAAAATGCTGAGTTCTTAAAGAAAGTTTTAACATGACCTGCTGTTTTTGCAAACTCAAACTTAATCCACCCTATAATGAAGCTGCATTTGTAGACAAAAACTTATGATGAAGGCAGAATTTAGGTATTCCTCAAGTTTATTTGCAATTATGAATTTTTGCTATCAGCTCTGTGCAAGTGGCATTGCTGATAACAGACACTTCGTGATTCTTGAAAATTCAGAGACCAGATACCGCAGATTTTCATTCTTACTACATAAGAACAGACTTGCAGCACATTATGCTGTGAGACATAGTTCTAATACAGTCTTGTTTGCAGCTCTGTGTTTACACAGGAATGTTTGCCATCCATGGCGTTTTTCTGCTCATTTGAAATTTTCTCAAAGAAGCTGGTGCTTGACTCTGTGAACCCTCAGTTGCGAAGAAGGAGATGAATACATGAAGCAACGTTAACCGTTGTCTCAGATACACCTCCCTTTTTATACTTTCTGAAAGGCTTATCTCATGCCTGCAAAAGAATTTTAATAGCACATTTAAATGGTAAATGACAATGAAAGTCTTACAGTGTTATCTTGCACATCTATAGAGCAGGATTTTCTCATAGGTACTTCTATATTGATGAACCATGAATTTGGGGCTTCTCTTCGTTAATTTGCCACACAAGATGGAGTAAAAGGACAAATAAGAACAGTGACTCTTTAGATCCCTTACTGACAGGGATCTGTTTAAATCAAATGAGCATGCAGGTAAATGCAAACTCTATTACATATTCAGAAATTTGAATGCTGTATAAGCAATACCCTAGAAAAGGATCTTAGACTTTCTCCTCCATTTATCAGCTGCTGGAACAAATATAACTGCTTAGTAGAAGCCAAATTATTTTCTATTAAATGGAATTTTAGTGAATAATTGCAGCTTAATCAATGCAGTATATAATTTATTTTCATTAGGCTCTATCAGTCTCCTTGGAGACCATAACTTAAGAAAATTCAACAGTTGTAGGATCACAGATCATTTTTTGTGGTCATTATACTTTTAGGCTTATAGTTTATGCAATTTCAAGTAGTTTTTCTTTGTGTGTCTTCTTTGCAACTGCATGTAATTGTCTTATGAAACATTAGTAGGGAGTATCAGAAATCAGAACATATTATGAGTCTTTTACACGCTTGCAAGACAATGGGGTCAAAATACTGTAGCAAAGTTTTAACTTTGCTATACATGCTTATACATGGTAGACAAATTACATTTATAATGTAATTACCTGAAAACACACAAAAATAATTTAATGTATTTATAATCAAAAGCTAATTTGATTTACTCTAATATATAATTAATACATGAAACTCAATGAAGATAAGTTGCTTAGTGGTCTACAAGAAAACAAAATAATAGATAAGAACATGCCAGTGAATATGTATTAAAAAAGGCTAACAGAATGTACTAAAACTCTAGATTCAAATGCAGTGTCAGTAGCAGTCCGAATCTGGAACCGTTACCGAAGGTTTCATCAGGACAGTAAAATGGTCTTGGTATTCGTACCAGGTTTGTAATAGGGATTGGTTTGTTGTAGCACTTGCTATAGCAAAAAAACATATTGCTTGTTTTCATGGAAGACAACTTCTTTTATTTTTCTGTATCCTGTTAGTGATATTTCACCCTGACTCCATAAAGGAAAGAAGCTTACAGGATCATGTGTGCATATCTGCATATATCTCTGTATCTCTCCCCTCATAACTTTTGAATCCATTGGTTGAATTCAGCCAAATTTAGCAGGATGAAGAGGTTCGAAAGATACCTAAGTTCCTGTGCAGTCCATGAAAATAGATAGTTGGACAGGTGAGAACATTTCTTATAAGAGAGAAATTGCAAATTGATCTTGTATGTTACTAGGCACCAGAGATGTGGCATGGGAAAGAGCTGCTCCAAATGCCTACTGTGGGAAGATCTTCAGCTGGAGTTCAGACACGGCAGCCACGGGACACAAACCTATGGGAGTCTCATTAGCACTGATGCTTGCAGAAATGGTTATTTTAATAACCATTTGGAGGGAGGGCAGCGAATGCAGCTCCAAGCTCGGGTGTAAGCCTCTCGCTTGACCACGCTGGAGGTAGTCACCAGCCAGCTGTGCTGCGTGGCACTGGGTTGAGAAGCCAGCTGTGCCTGTGATGCCAGCTGTGCCTGATGCCAGATGTGTCTGTGCTTTGGGCTGGGAAGCCAGCTGTGTCAGTGACGCCAGCTATGCCCGTGCTTTAGGGTATTGGGTGATTGAGCCATAGTGCTCTACTTCTGTTATCCTCATGGCCCTTCTGACCATGGGAGGCTGGGAGAACTACTATTTCACTGTGTTTTGGAGTTCCTCTCATTCCCTCTCTTTGGTCAAAATCTTCTTGAACCTTTTTTTTTTTTTTTTTTTCTTTCAATTTCTTCCACATAGCCCTTTTGCTTGGGCAATGACTGCTTTAAATTCTCAACATTATATTGTCCTTCTCCTTCTACTGTGTTTTAACCTTTTAACCTTATTAACTTAATTCCTACAGCAGTAACTTGTCCAGTGTTGGTTGGGCTCCCTCCCTGAGTCATCAGGTGATTTCTAAAACTTTGATGATACCAAAACACTGCATTGAATGAAACTGCTGCCATTATAGTGACTAATAGAGCATCAGAGTGTGACCCCACCTCCCCATCTGCTGGTTGGACCTTTCCTTGGGGAAAAGTGTGCCAAATGCTGCCCTTTTCTGTAGCACAGCAGTACATGGCTCTGCCATCGCCACAACTTCTACCACTTGGCACTAAGTCGTGCTACAACTGCAGCACTCCCATGGCAGGTTTGTTTTAATTATTTCCAGGGCAATATAACAACCACATATGTGAATAAGTGGACAGTTGCCACTTGGCATCAGTCTAGACGTTAGCTTTTTCTCTATATTTTCTTAGTGCAAGAATTTTTTGAGTATTTGATATTTTTCAAATGCACAGTCTTGTCCCTTACTGAATATTTATGTGTGAATGAGCTGAAATAATATCCCTTTATAATGAATGGAAAGAGAAATAGGCACTCAGTGCATGATCCGCTGACCTACTCACAGTTTTAAAGTGAGATGTAATTTGGAAGTGCCATTTCTTGCCATTGAACATACAGGCAGGATGGATGACTAACTGGGATGCAGATTTTATACTTTAGAGGTCCCATGCTGGGTGCAAACCGCACTAAGGTGCCTAGCTGCATTTCTCTGCTCATTTTTAGTCTGTAAATTCCAGTCCTAGGCTACTAGGGCTGCTAGGGGACTAATGGGACTTGGCATCTTTATGCAATCAGTGTTTTGAGGGGGCATTTGATACATCGCACCCTCTCTGAACCCAATTTCTTAGCTAAACCACCAGTTTCTTGAAGTGCTAGAGGACCACAGGAGACTGCAGAAAGGACAAAGCAACAAACCTGTCCTCTCTGCCCAATGTACAGCAGGAAAAAGCTCTGCTCATTTTCTCCCCTCGCCTCCTCAGCACCCCAGAAGGCTGTCAGTGTGCAATGTCACTGGAGGGTGTAAATCCAAGAGCTTCTGACCAGCCTCAGCAAAGGAAACTGCTTCTTTTAGCACAAGGAAAGAGTTCAGCTGGTATATATATACATATATATATAAAGAAAAGGTACATATATGCTATTTGTTTTACCTATAGGGGCTTTACAGGAGCCCTACTGAGCAGCCACAGGGATGAACATAGTCACTTCCAAATATGTGTCTCTATTCCTGCCCTATCGGCTCACAGTGGGGAGAAAAAGGGACCTATTCTGCCGAGGGACTCCCACTCTTCTTCCTGCATGTGAGGTTTCGGGATGCAAATTTGACTAGCCTGGTTTTCTTTTGTGCTACTGAAGATTATTGTGCTGTTCAGAAACTGACGTGTACAAACAATCGTGCTCATTGTGAGCTATGCCAGACACATGCTCCTTTAATCGTTGTACTTCCCATATCTGTATGAAAATCATTAGTAGTAAAAGGCTTTGCAATTATGCAGCTACTTTCTCTGTGAGTGTTCTTGAAAAACTTTGCTAATTTCTCAGTGGCATATTCAGAAGAAACAGAACAGAAAGACTTTTAGCTGAGGCCCATTAAGTGTTTTTCCATCTGCTTGGGGTGAACCAGAAAGAGCTATGTGTTAGGTCTTGCCTTATGGCAAATCCTGATCTGCAGTTGCTGTTTTCCCACACTTACTTAAGCTTCTTTGCACATCCACGCACACAAAGCAGATGCCGGTGCCACAACAGGCCTGAGAGGCTTCTTCTGAGTGTGAGATAGTTTTATACAGCCAGGTCCTCGGGAGTAGCCTCCAGCAAAGCCAACCAACCAAACCAAAAAGCTGCTCACAGTTGACATCAGATGATCTGAAACAGGTTTATCGATTGAAAAGGCAAAAAGCACACGAGATCATGAGTTGTCTGCTGTAATCCTTCTGGACTCAATAGCCTTGTTTGGGGAAGGGCTTTGGGAAAGGAAAATCACTGCAGGAAAAATACTGTATTTTTCAATTTTCAAGGTCCTCAGCACATAGAATAAACAGTATCACTGAAAAGGCACTGAAAAGGAATGTTAAATAATATTTTTTCTTTTATACAAAGTAGGAAGGTGAGAAAACAACAAGTAAAATGTATCTTTTTGTGCACTGACAGTGATTGTTCCCTCTCCACGGGGGTGAAATCTTGCCATATAAAAATAATTGGGAGCATGCCACTAACTGCAATAGGGCCAGGATTTCACCCTTTTTATTCAAACCTAGACTCTCTCTTTGGCAACTGGCCCCATCTCAAACTTTTCTCTAGGGAGCTATTGTTTTTATATTATTTGCAAATCCACACTCATTGCTTTTAAAAAATACTTTTCAGAACCATGCAGACTACTCAAAAGAAACAGTGAGGTTGATAAATCTATTGTTAAAAGAATAAAATAATCCCAAACCAAAACCTTTTTCATTCTTTTACATTATTTGAAAGCTTTTTGTAGTAGTCATTTGGTAGCTTTTGAGTGTGAGTTTGCTGAAATTGTTTTGACTTATGACCTCATGAAAATAAAACTCATGATTCATTTGTAGAAGTTAGGAGTGTTGATGGAGTTAGAACCTGTAGAACAATTACACTGAAGTAACTTTATGAACTATACCTCTTTGTAACTATAAAATATTCTACCGTGTGAGATTAATTATTGTATTTTAATATCACTAGCAGGTGCAAAACTTTCATGTTTTTCTCATATGTTGTAATTATAAAGTAAATCAAAGAACTTCATAGTGTAGAACATTCACAGATATGCGTGAATTAAAAGATAATTGATTTCTTCTTATCTTTCCCAGATAGATTTTTGGGTCAAATTCTGCTTCCATTCTCTCAGTATCTAAACTTACATAATTTCTGCTTTTGTAAAAAAAATAAAAATATATATCTCTCCACTTTTTTCTTGAGGGTGAATTTTACATCTCAGATAACTAAAGCGATACTTGCTAACATGCAATTTATTAGAAGAGGATTGTACTATTTTATCTCTATGAACTAATGCACATGACACCTTCTTTAAAAAAATAATTTTGTCCCAATGTAATCTTCAGCACAATCCTTATGTGTTTATTTCCATGGTGCAAGATAATTTACACATATTTGCACTCACCCTTGCAAGATTCTCCTGAAAAGTCTTTGTAGATTAGTTTTCGTTCCATATTGATCTACCCATATTCATGATTAGATGTTGATGGAATTTGGCAATTTAATCTTCTCTCTCCATTTTTAGAAAACTACTTTTAGAATCATTAACCTATTGAATCAAAAACATACAGCCTGATATTTTTTGCGCATCTACATACTCCTGAATGTTTGTTTTTCAGATTTTATCAATTGCTTGACACTATCTTTGTTAAAGACAGCATAAAATCTTTCCAGTGTTTGCTGTAAAATAAAGATATAAGAAGGAAGCCATGGCAAACATGTTGCCTTTGTGATAACATTATCAAAAGTCTAGCAGGGGTTGGATCTACAGCCCTTAGAATTTATTTTATACCAAAAAGCTTTTTGAATACATAATGAATACTCACAAATGAGAACCTATTCAGACAGTGTGCTATTGAATCAAGTTCATCAAAGTTAAAGTAACGTGTATTTTCTGAAAGCTGTAGATGATTATACACTGGTACAACTTCAATGAGTTCTGATAATCATAATTTCCTCTAATAGAGTTAATTAAATTATATTCTGTCTTGGGCTCCTTTTCTTATACCAGAGTGATTGTAAAATACTCTATTATGTTTCATTGCAGTATAGCAGATTCTACTTAAAAGAAACCAACCCAACTGCCATATTTGTTAAAAATAAACTACTTCTATTTTGTGTCTAGTGATTCCTTTAATGTGTTCCTTCTAAATTGTACCTGCCAAAGATGATTGAGAGATGGCATTTATTGAACTGAAAGGAGCAGGGCCAGACTGTGACTGACAGGCATACCGCAGCCTGCTTCATCTTGGTGGTGCTTTTTGGGAGCTCGGTCTACCTGCCGTGTCTCTGCACCACCTTATGAGACCAAGGGAGTCTTGTCATATCTTCCTTTATTACCATTTGAAACGTATTTGTAACATGCAGTTAAATAAAATTGCATACTGGTGGAGTTTTACTAATACTGTAAAGAAAACAATAGATAAAGCCAGATGCACAACAAAATCTGAAAAAATCTGAGAAAATCTGAGCTTCTGATCTTGTTCAAACACTTGATTTTTGAACTTTGACTTTATGATATCCTTTGTCAGAGCCTTTTGATTGATTTAGAGCTTATCTTTCGCCATCACTTATATTTCATAAGGTTCTTGGGGTTTGAATGACAGTGGAAAACAGTAAAATATTAGTCAATTTATTAATTTTCCCTAGGTCACCTGGAATTATTTTATGCTGGAAATTATATACAAAATACACTAGATGTGTGTGCTTATGTATAGTCTAATTGCTGCAATACAGATAGAAGTGCAGGTACCATTTCAGGTGAACTAAATGTAAAAATAAGTATGTGTGTGACTTATTTCTGAACCTTGCAGAATTCAGAAACTTCTCTGCCTCTCATTGCAGAGAAAACATATATATTGTAATATTTGTTTTGGAAATTTATATATTGGCCGACCATATGAACATGTTCTCATTGCCTACTCAGGCCTTTGAGCAATTTGCAGCCTTTTGTTAGCAAATAAAGGCTCTCTGAGGCTCCTACTTGAGCACAGAGTTTACCAGCTGCTATCCACTACTAGACCTCATTAGGGGCCTGCTGTTCTGCTGAGAACCACACCACATGCTACACCCTGCGTTGTCTGCATATTAGCCTGTTGCTGCTCCTTAAATTACCAGGTACAAAAGGTTGTTCTATTTCTCCATAGAGAGCTACCACTCTTTTGCTGTTTGAAGAGGCTCTATATCATGATCTCTCTAACTAATTAAGGCTTGCAGACAAGCCACAGGTTGTTACAGAGGATTTGTCCCCATGGCTGATATCAGTGGGTTTTTTTGTTTTGTTTTGTTTACAGAGGATTAAAGCTGCTGTTTCTCAGATTAAAATCTTAAAACAATGACAACAAAACCAACACACGCTCCTGTAGATGTTTAAAATAAAATGCTTCTTAGAATTGACTAACAGTGCTATTGTTAGGACACTGTTAGTGAGAGACATTTCATAAATTCAAAATGTAGATTTAAATATGAGGAAAAAATGGAATTACTTTCTATATGACTAGAATTAAATCCATTCTAGTTATCGTCATAGAGAATTTCATATAGCTCTGTTTGAACCTGGATGTTTGCAAAAAAATAACAAAAGTTTTGACCAAAGTAACTCAAAGTGGAAATACTCTATTTTTGCTTTTATGATATACGGTTTTGATGGATTTGTGTGAACATGTGGGTTCTTCCAGGTCGCAGTTTAGAGTGTGACCTGGGAGAAAGACTACAATACAGTGATCTGCTTGCAGGCCTGCCAGAAGAAAATGTTGCTCCTGCTGCCCCTCTTCTGTCTTCCAAGTGAGATATCAGTCATCACATACTGGACCACATTTGTGGCAGCTGCCAGCATTTTTTGTATCTTGTTTTTGTTTATTGTAGAATGTCTTAACTGTTGTATAGTGTTATTAGGTATTTCCCAGATGTAAGTGTGAATAAGAATTAGTTGCATTTCTAATAAGGTAGCATGTGTTCTAGAGATACCATGCATTGATTTAAAACCTTGTCCAACAGCTGAAACACTTAACTAAAAAGTTTGTTCTTTTGTGTATACATCATTATATACTGGTGCCAGTAAAGAGCTGTACTTGCCTATGATCATGGAACTATTTACATCAGCATGTGTATTAAAGAGGATCAAATAAAAATTATTATAGGAAGAAACAAATATATCAAAAAGAAAATCAATTAAGAGCCATTTTTTTGTAACAATGCCCAATATTTATCATGTGGTTTCTGTTATTATTAAGTGTATAGAAGTGCACCAATACTATGGACTTGCTTTACAAATGCATTTTGGTGTGTAGCAAAACAATCTTCATTTAAATTGGATTAGCAGTGTTGAAATCTTTTGAGAAAGCCCATTTATATGATTCAGGGACAATTAATGATCCTGTTACATGATCTGCCATCTGTTCAAAAAACAAGCAAACCCAGTTACCCTTTCCTCCAGGAATTCATAGCAACATCATAAGGTGTTCCAGGAATTCTATAACACATTTGTATAAAATCCATAATGTGCAGCTGGCTGTGAAATTTCACTTAACAGAAAGCATCTTCATTCTGCACATGTAGCTGCATAGCTTACTAACATAGGAGTTCCCAGCTGTCATAAACATGTATTAGTGATACTGTGGTCTGACGCTGTGAGTCCACAAACAATAATGCTGTAATTTCCAAGAGAGCCCGTAACGCTTACAAGAACTATGCTGTATTTCTGAGAAACCAATGCGGTCTCAATCTGAGGACTTCACAAAAGGAAATTTCAGTATGCGTATGTCTGTCCCCACAATTTGTCCCCCATTTGTCACAAGTAACATTACTTCACCTTTTAACCGCTGT
Source organism: Tinamus guttatus (assembly GCF_000705375.1). The sequence continues at coordinate 49,877 of NW_010586740.1, forward strand.
GCCTTGACCTGCTCCATGAAGGAGCTTCTACTGCCAGAAACACCTTCCCTGAATATATACTTTACATATTAGAAAAACGGTGAATCTCTTTTCCATCCTAAGGCTGACTAGGTCTTTAAAAATTACAGTTTGTAATAGAGGAATAACTTAAAAAAAAAAAAGTCATAAGGTGATAGAAAAAAAAGCCACCTGGCATTTTCTGCCACAACCCTTAAACAGATTATGGTCAAGTGCTTTTGTAATCTGCTTCCTTCATGGGATAGAAAGATGTGTCTCTTGTGTCATACAAAAGACATGCTATTTTCTTAAATCTTTTCTGAGTGTGTTCAAGATTTTCAACATTCTTCTTAAAGTATAGAAAATAGAATTGAGCACAGTATTACAAAAACATTTTGGTAATACTGTACAAAACGAAATATATATCTCAGTTTCTATGTAGGATTCTTTTACGCAGGATTATGTATGGATCTTTGGTTTTAGCTAAACCATCAAGGCAGTAATTTGTGTTCTGCTGGGCTTATATTGTGATTCCTAAATCTCTTTCATTGTCATTGTATGAGTAATATAAAAAACTTACAGATAATACCTGCCTTTTTTTTTGTTCCAGATGTATGACTGAACAAATGATTAAACATAAATTAGTGTATATTGCTGAAGTGAGCTAACTGTACAAAGTAAACTGGATCCGTCTCTGCAAGTGATCTGTCTAGCTATCATTTCCTTGCCAATTTTTGCATCGTTTATCATTGGTTGTTTTAGAATTTCTCTTTAACATCTTAGCTTTTGCTAAGAATAAATCCCTGTAATACTTTAAAATAACTATCCTTTCTAAATGATGATTTCCCATTGGAAATTATTTTCAGGGTGGTATTACTATTTTTTGACCATTTTGCAGACTATGCTCATTTTACAACAATGCTGATATGTAATCAAAACATGATGTTAGACTAAGTAAAATAAGTCATAGGTAAATATCAGATGAACTCAGTCTTCAATATCAAAAAACTTCTTACTTAAAACCAACAACACACACATATATGACAAAACCTTCATAAAATCCTGTTCATTATTAATACTTACATTTCTTTTCACAATAATTTTACCTTCCATACATGTCCTCTCATGGTTTTGCTTAAGATGGATGTGAGGCAGTATTGTTAGTGGCTTTCCATTTATTAGTGTAAGTAAGTTTTCCATTTGTTAGTGTAAAATTGACTTTCTTCTTTTGGGTTTTGGAATTTCCCTGATATTCACATAAGAAACTCTAAAACATACAAATGAACAAGTGCCCTTTTATGGTTCACATTATTAGTTGGTGTTTGATATTCCATCTGGAATGTTATTTGATCAGGAGGCTTCAAATGTAGCTTTAAAGGGGGGCTGCTCTGAACTTGGACCTTTTTCCAAATTCTGTTTTTTTTTCCCTAATTATTTTTATCTCTTACTTTAAAAAAAAAAAAAAAAAACAAGGAATGCTGATAGGGCATCATTTGGTTAAGTGGTTAGTAATCAGTTATTATTTTTCAAGAAAAGAATCACACTTCTTCAATATAATAGGTTATTTGGCTTTTAAGAAGATTTTGTTTGTATGTTCTCTATTTAAAAAGTTGTCCTTAGGTCTTTTGCCACCCACAGATGTGCTGGTTTTACCACTAGTTTTCATTACAGAATATATGTTGCTATGGAAAGTTATGGCAGCTGCAGTGACCTTACACCTCCATGTATATGCAGCCTCTCGCTCTTCTGATTTCATAATTTGTGTTTATACAACCTGAATTTCAAGTTTACTTTTTTCCAACCATATGAGACGGAAAATAGAAATAACCATAATTGACAGAGGTATTTTTGAAGTGGAAGGCTGCCTTGTGTATTTTTGGGGTATTTACTCTTGTGTTTTAAAGTAAAGATGCAGCTGTTTGCAAAGCAGTGTTTGGGCTCTCCTTCAAGATCTTTGACGTCTTTCCTGGGAGCTTGTGACTGATGGAACAAAGAGGACAAGCTCCTTCTCTGTCTGCACATCTGGGGCTAATTTTTCACCTTTATTCATCACTCCAACATCTCCTTATCCTTCCAACAATCACAAGGTTTTCATTGTTATTAAGTCCCTCTCCACACACTTCTGCTGTCAATAGTTCTCTCCAAATAATAAGAAATATACACCTGAAAATAATCTTAAACACAGATTAGAGTTACTAAGAGCAACGTTATTAGAGCAACGTTATTGATGCAACATTACTGACTGGGTCATTCTGCCAGTAGTGCGTTGGATGGAGCAAGAGTTGGAAAAAATGTTCAATAAATAGCTATCACACTCCAAATGTCTTCACTGGTATCATTAGGGAAACAGGCATGAAGAGATAAAATTGAGAAAAGTAAAATTATTTGGGTCTTTGAAATCAAGAATAAGATTCACGAATCAAGAATCAAGAAAGGCCTAGTTTGAAGTTTGGTGTGACAGAAGGAGTAACAGCAGCAAGTTAGCACAGGGGAATGACAGTCAAAATGGTAGACAAAGACTAATCTCAGTTGCACAGTTTTTCAGAAATTGAGGTAATTTAGTATAAATGTTAGAAATTTGCAAGGACCATCCTGGAAAATTATTAGATATCAAATGAGATTCAAAGCCTGAAAGAATTTTGTCTGTGTGTTGTTATGCATGGTCCAGAAGTGGAGTCAAAGAATTCAGCTTTGATCATACTATCATTAGGACAAAGATTAAATATTCAGATAAAGTGCCAGAATGACAGGCACTGCATGGAAGAAGACAGATGCAGAGACTGAGGCTTTACATTCAATTAGGATTAGCATAAGAATGGTCATATTGAGTCAGACCTTGCCTACTATATTGGTTGCAACAATGGCCAAGAGAAGATGTCACTTGGGGGAAAGAATGGCAATAGAGCAAGCATATGGTGACGATTTCCTGAAGAAAAGTGGAAAACAATAAAGAAAAAGATTAATAAAACCTGGAGGGGAATCTCGGGGATGGAGAAAGAAAGAATGGGATACAGCAGATGAAATGCTCCAGTAATAGATACTCTGAAAGGTGTAGAATCAAGAGAGGATGTGCTCTGAAGTTTGAGAGGAACAAGATCTTGGAGAAGAGAAAATTCTTGGCAAATCATAGACTCATGCTAGAGAAAGGAGAGAGTATATGTGTCCAGAAATGACCAGAAAAAAAAATCAAAATAAACTCAAAATAAGAGATTTTTTTTTTATTTTTATGATTTATTCACTGAAAATTATGTCTAAGTTAAGGTTAAAGTGTTTATGAACTGTTTATGTGTTTCAAGTTGACCTTGTTTTTTTTTTTTTTTTTCCTGGTTCAGATGTGAAAACATTCCCTGTCATTTGAAAGCATAATTTCATATTAGATGGGTTTATGTTAGAGATAGAAGATAATGGCTGCAGATGACATGTTCAAATTAAGAGGAATTAAGATGATTTGCAGGTGTCGTAGACATATATTGTCGAGATATCACAGAATCACAGAATCGCAGAATGGTTGAGAGTTGGAAGGGACCTCTAGAGATCATCTAACCTGTGCTGGTGTCTGGGGTTTTTCCTCCCCAGGTGCAGGACCCTGCACTCGTTCTTGTTGAACCTCATAAGGTTCCTCTCTGCCCAACTCTCCACCCTGTCTAGGGCCCTCTGAATGGCAGTACAGCCCTCTGGAGTGTTGGCCACTCCGCCCAGTTTGTATCATCTGCAAACTTGCTCAGGGTGCACTCTGTTCCCTCGTCTAAGTCATTGATGAATAAGTTGAACAGTATTGGGCCCAGTACTGATCCCCGGGGGACATCACTGGCCACAGGCCTCCAACGAGACTCAGCCCCATTTATTATGACCCTCTAAGCTCTGCCATCCAGCCGGTTCTCAATCCACCTCACTGTCCACTCATCTAACCCACTCTTCCTGAGCTTCCCCATGAGCATGTTGTGGGAGACTATGTCGAAAGTCTTGCTGAAGTCAAGGTAGGCAACATCCACGGCTCTCCCATCATCCATCCAGCCAGTCATCCCATTGTAGAAGGCTATCAAGTTGGTCAAACACGACTTCCCTTTGGTGAATCCATGCTGACTACTCCTGATCACCTTCTTTTCCTTCACATGCCTAGAGATGGTCTCTAGCACGAACTACTCCATTACCTTTCCAGGGATGGAAGTGAGGCTGACCGGCCTGGGGTTTCCTGGGTCCACCCTCTTGCCCTTTTCAGGAGGTTCTTGTTCTCCTTCAGGTAACCTCAGGGTTACCTGAGGTGTAACTCGGATATTGATGAAGGAGAAAGAGCATAGGAATGGAAGTCAGAGTTCAGATAGGGATTAAATCGGAGGAATTAGAAGCTCAAAAATCTTGGAAACAGAAGTGAAGAGTTTAAAACAGTTATAGAGAGTGGATTATGTACAGAGCAAATGTTATCTGGAGCATGTCATGGAGCATGTTCTATATCAGAGGCAATGGGCTATGAACTGAAGAATTACTATATAGGATCATGAATACCCAAAATGCCGAACGTAAAAAAGAGCTCTGTGGTGGAATCCAGAGAATATTTGTTTAGAAGACTCATTATGCTTTTCGTCATTTTGGAAACTCATTATGGTGTTGCTAATTGACTGCATGCCCCCCTTCCCCCACCTTGGTAAGTCACATGTCAAAAAAACAAGGCTGGGTAAAGAGGCCATTAGCTCTCATGATCTTTCCTGACAATCAGCAGCTTCTCATTGTGTTAGGCTGGTTAATAAATGCATGAGTCACAGTACTCAACAGCAGAGACTTGCCCAGAAGAGAATTTGGTCCCTGAGGTCACGGCGTGCTCCGACTTACACCACTGTTGTTGGCAGATCAGCTGGGAGTAAGGAGACAACTTGGTCCCTCGCTGTTTGTGACATCCACTTTGGGACTTTCACTGGCATAGCTGCTGAGCAGATACAATTAGTGTTCAATAAAGAGACACTAACTATTTACAGATGTATCAGAAACAAAAAATTCTGACATTCAATTTCAGAGTTTCTGGAGAAGTGAAGGTAATAGTGACACCAGTTTCCCTCACAATTCAATTCAAACTGTAACTTGGTTTTATATTAATTCCAACAGATCTGCTTTTTCTGTGTTTACTGAATCTCATGGCAAAGTATAGTTTTGGTGAATCTGTAGTCCTAATTATTTTCTCAGGCAGTGAAAAGACCAAGAGTGGACAACCTACTCCAAACATGTCTGGAGTCTTTCCTTTGCCTATTCTGCCCTAAACTGGAAGGAAAAATAAAGCTTCCAAAATCACTGCAAAGAAAAATGCTTAGTAAAGGTTCAATATTGTTCTGGCTCCTCCTGTTGCTTTCCATGGAATGGACGTGAGTGTTACCTATGGGCTAAGCTGAGGTGACTGGAAACTCATACTTCCATTTCAGCCCATAAATGGGCACCAAATAGTGCACAGGCATTCCTACTTTGTCCTCACAGTGTGCAGTATGTTGGTTTGGATGGATCAGCCCTGGGGCCAAGAGGGAAAAACCCTGGCTATGGGCTGCCTGCTGCTTCTGCCCACCTGCCTGCCACCAACACCGCTGGGCTGATGTTGCTTGCCAGGTGGACACCTGCCCATGAGGACCTAGTCTGGGACAACCACATCATTTTAGGTAGGTCAGGAAACAGCTGTCAGGCGGTGTAATTTGGCTCTCCTAATTTGGAAGTGGATCTTATTCAGCCATGTAGCTGTTTGCCTGCTGACAAGCTCACATGTATTATACTGTGCATAATATGCGTGATTGATGCTTGTTTATGGGAACAATTTGCACTGTGACAAAGCTATAGCTTTTTTTGTGTGTGTGTCAAGTGACAAGCAGCATTGACCTCTTTGCCTTTCTGCAGAGGTGGTATAACTTACTAATATGGTTTAACACATTTTGAGGATGAGCAAGGAAACTACTACAGCCACAAGGCAAGGCAAGTACTTGGAAGCAGTTCTTCTGGTTCCATACAAGTGTGCATATTTTAGGTTGCAGGTTAGATTGCAGGTTATACGTGTGAATTTTGTAGCCTTATTTTTCATTCTTTCTCCTCATAGATAGTATGAACAAACCAGTTATGCAAAAATCTCATCTTTACTCCTTTTCCTAGGTAGTTTTACAGTAAGCAATCATATAATATTAGTGCAGGGTTTTTTGCTCTTATATTACAGAATTTTTGATAAAAGAAAACTTTGATTATGCATATGCAATTCATTGTAAGTTTCAGTCAAAAGTATCACAGTTTCCTGTCTTACATTTGCCTAAAATATGAGGTTTGTAGGTTGATTTTTTTTCTGTCAGTATAGCCATGGTTTTACTAGGAGTAACACAAACCACATTAGGAAGATTTTCCAAAGTAATTAAAATGAAAGACTAAGGTCTTGATACAAAAATAAATTAAATTTTATTCTCTTTTATATTTTTAATTTTCACAAGAAAAAAAAATATCCAGATTATCTAGTAGTCATCAACATCCAGTTTCACACTACCGCCATATGTTAGCATATGTTTTCCTCTGTGGCCTTTTTCTAGTTTTATAGAAAGAAAAAAAATACAGAGCCTACCTAATAAGTTACATAAAAGAAGAAAAGAAAAGAAAGAACATATTTTATTTCTTATTTCACTCTAGCTACTTCACTCTAGCTACTACATCTAGCTACTTAAAAGAAGAAAACATATAAAACAAAAAATCCTGTCTTGTACTGCAAAAAAAATATAATTTAACAAACACGAGACTTTCTCCCAGGAGACATGTGCCCCACCTTTCATATTCATTTGGTGTTATGTTGTTTTCTTTAGCGCTACATTCCTAATTCAAATTGACCTAGCTACTAATAGAATTTAACTTATTTCACTCAGACTGTGAAATACACCTGCAATTCCCTGCTATGTTTCCTTTGCATGCAGAGCCTGTTGAAGAGCTTTCCACCCTTTTTCTGCCTCTGCCAGCTGTTTGTTCTCACCCTCTCCCTTTGGAGATTATGACCCCCCTTCCCTTGTGCTGATTCAATTGTTTCTGTGTCTGTGCCTTCAGCTGGATCTGCTAGATGAACCATATAACCCACCCCCCCTCAACATTGATGAAGAGAAAGATTTTTTTTTCTTTTAACTAGTTTGTATACCAGTTCTGATTTAGAAGCATAGAGAAATGGTTCAGTCAACACAGTGGAGGAGGTAGTAACTGGGATGGTGGTGGTGGGAGCAAATGGAAAGGAGCAGATACAGGTAGAGGGAATCTGGAGCACCTCAAGGCCTGTTGATGAAGGAACAAAAACGGGAGGAGAGTCTGTCTCTTGGAAATTATCTCCAGTTGAAGCAAGAAAAGTAAAAACTCTTAAAAATCATAATTTTTGGTGAACTGGGGAGTGCTTTCAGGCAGAAAAGAGATTATGTGGTTGGGCTGAAGACTGGATATGGGAAGACAGGTTTTGGATCTGAAGGGAAAAAAAATAAGGCAGAGCCATTAACAGTGATATTATGATAAAGGGGCACCAGTTTGGAATTAAAAAAAACACACCACTTGCACTCCATCCAAACGGAGGTTGCATAAAGTCTTGCAGAAGTTCTACAGTACCCCACTTTTAGTTCCATTTGGGGATGTATGGTTGTGATGGCTGGGACCTTCCTGCTCTTTTCCTGCTAAATGGTATCCAGCTCATCTCACGGAGGTGTTATTTTCTTGTAAGTTAAGAACAGGGAAATGGAAGGGAACGCCCTTGCAGCCTACAAAGTTGCCCCTTGTTTGTGACTGCTTTACTAATGAGTCTATCAGAGTAGGAGCAGTATTGCAACACTATGATGCTTCTTTCATTATTCTGTACTGTCTTTTGAATGCAACTTAATTGGGTTTTGTGGGGCTGGTGAACTGAAGTGAGGAATCCTCAGGTGTGTGTTTTTGGTAAACAGGTGGTCTGGTTGTACACACAAGTCTTTCTTTCCTTGCTTGAAGATGCATTCAGACCCAGGTAGCTGAGAAACACTCAGTAGCTCTCCAAGGTCACATCACACCTGCATGAATGGAAAGCTGTGAACCTGGTGGGTGAGGCCACCTATTTCAGAAAGCTGCAAGCACATACATCAAGTTCTAATAGTGTATTTGATCTTTACAAACCATGGAAATATGCCTCTGAGTGAACTGAGGACAATTTCCTCATGTCTGTTTTTTGAGGTACAGCCTGCTGCATTCTCAGCCTTTTAAATTGATGGCTTACACGTGTGCACACAGATGCTGCACAGCATATGCTGAAGTTTTAAATCTTCATCTTTGCCTCTGTGCTCATGAGTCTACAGCCTAACTGCTTTCATGTCATCTGCACCTTCTGTGACCTTGTATAGTTTTTTTCTTTTCTAGCTACTATGGGTGCTCTCTGTATTATTTTGCAATATCACCTTAATTATGTCTGTTTATCACCTGTCATACAGAAAACTCACTGTTTCTGTTCTTTCATCCTCCAAGTAATTTCTAATTCTAATCTTCTAACTATTCATCCCTCAATTGTATACAGCTCCTTAATAGCCCTCTGTTGCTGAATTTTACTGAAGGCTTTATGAAACAGAAGAAAAAAACATATTCTTCTTTTCCCCAGTGTTATTTTGTCTATTCCCTGGAGGAATTCTGTTGTGTTAATAAGCAAGATCTTTCTTTGCACATCTTTGTACTTTTTATAGCATATTTTTCCTTAGATTTATTGACTCTTTATTGCTTCATTTAATTTACCCATTTTCTTTCTTTTTTAAAAAAACAAAAACTTACTATTTTTTCCCTGATCTCCAGTTTTAAAAAAATAACCTGTACTGTTCACTAAATAAAACAGGAGAAATGGAGGCAATGGAGTGCTCTTTTTCAGTAGGTCATCAACCTTTTTTTTTGTTTTCATAGTTTTCATGGTCAAGAAGTGTTTGATAGACATCCATTACTTTCATTTGAAGGTGGCTGCTTGGAGCTTTATCCACTCAGCCCTGAAATGATATTTATAGTATCTCTGAAATAAAGGCTTGCCCTGTCATTTATTATCCAAAATCTACAACTCATGGTTGGTTTCAGAATGCCAGATTGTCAGTCAATAAGATGGTCAGAGAGGGATGGAAACTGGAAGAAAACCATGTTGAAATCAGTGTTTGGTGATGGACGAAATGATTTAGACTAAGCAATTTTTTTGAAAGTTGACAACTCCTAGCTAAAAGTATGCAGGGAGAAAAATGGATTACAGACAGATCAGCTGTGCTTTCTGGCTCAATGTATGGGAGCTAAAGCTATCACAGATGAGCAGGCTGGAGTAGATAGCCAAATTTTGAGGAGGCTCGAGAGGGAAAGGTGGGCAATGCAGAAGCCTGCAGTAGGGTCTGTTTCATGTCACTATGAAATTGCAACCATACATGGAATTCCCATCATAATTCCATTCACTACGTAGGCCTTTATTTTGGAGAGCTGGGTCTACTTTTTGCTCCAGAACACATATGGTACCAAAGAACAACCTGGTTTGTTACTTTTACTCTCACGGTTCAGGATTAATTCAGACAAACAGCTTTGTTTTTGGCTTTTCTAACTGCAATAATATTTTTTCTCAACATTTGGCAACTGCAGATGGCATTTTAGGTAGCTCATCTAACACAAGGATCTTCTGGCTTTGCTAGTCCTTTGTAAAGGACACTAGACATAATTGCACAAATTCCTTCGTGTATTATTCATTTTCAGTCACACAAACACATAATTTCATCTGCAGGATACCATGTGATTCAAAAGGAGAGTCAATTAATTGCTATTTTTACCATGGTCAAAGTTCACTATTTATTACAGAATGATCTCCAAACAAAATAATTTTGTAGTGAAAATGATGGCAAGATGTTTAGAATTGTTCTTTTATGAAATATCAGTTATGTAAGTAAAAATAGAGTAGAAAAGGAATTTAAGATTTCTAGCTCAAAGTTAATAAAATAATTCAGTAAAATAACTGTTATTGCATTACTATTGCATTATTGCTTTTTGTGATTTAGAATGCAAACTTTTATCAGGTTTTATAGTGATACTTTCTAGTTTGGATAAAGTTGCAATGGATCAGACCCCATCCAGTAAGAAGAGGGCCTAAGAAGACCAAAAACTGGCCAATGAAGTCAAGTTGAAATAGGGGTTGCTTACTGTTATCAGATTGAAAGGTAAGTATGTGACTTTATTGCCCCAGTGGTAATCAGTATTCATCCTTTGGAGACATCAGTCTAGTGCTAGTCAGCTCAGAACAACTTGAATGTCTTTGCAGCTCTTGGTAGTTACTGCAGTGTTCATGCACTTACGAACTGTGTTGGGCCTTGATGTGCATGGTTGCTATCTTTGTTCCTCCTAGTAATGAGCAAGAAAGATAAATGTAACTGCTGAGTTTTTACCCCCTTCTTGCTTCTCTGACTCACCAGGAGTATTCCAGGTTTGCTTGACAACCTGGGGAAAAGATTCATGGATGCAGAATGTTCAGTAGCCTTTCTACAATTCTTACAAAACAAAACTAAGGCACAAAGAAGCAGGATACAGATGCTAAAATTGCATCCTAAGCACACAAGTAGTTTGACTTATGATATATCTGGATGTTTTAATTTTTAAAAACAACAAATACATAAGTCAACTACAATCTTGTGTTATTGAAGATCCTTGTCTAATACTGACCCTGAAAGTCTCTAGGAACTTATTTTACTTAGAGATTTTGTCTGTGCATTGAAATCCTGTCTGCAGAGAATTATGTCTTGGTCCTCACTTCATTCCTGAGTCTTCTGAGGATCTGTAACTTGTTATTTCAGCATCTAGTTAGCCTGAGTAAGAGTGCATGGGCATGCTCAGGGTGCAGCTAGTGGACACCCATGTACTGAACTCCACATTAAGCCAGGGCTTAATGGCTTTTAAAAGACAGCAAAAGAGAAGTCTCAGTCACCTGGTCTTCAGAGTACTCAGGCAGAATGGAGAGGATGTAGTTCAGTCTTCACATTGTCCTGTTGAATGGCTCTAGGCTGTTTTCTGCTCAGGATGCAGCTTCCTTGTATAGCCCAGTCTGAGGCACTAAGGTAATTTGCATTAACATTTTTGTTTGTATCGTGAGGAGTGTGCTTTTGGGCTGAGTTCCCAGTCATCTGCATTCCCCACTTATCTTGCATTGAAGATCACTCTGTGTGGTCAATGTGGTTCCTTTTGTGAGAAACTAAATCAGCAGACATGTTCTAGGAGAACAGCTGGCATTCTGCAGTTGCTAGGATATTCAGTCTGCTGGAGAAGATGGAGCTATTGTGAAGTGAACCCACAAAATGCATATTCTGTGGCGACTGGGTTCCCAGCACCAAGCACTCTGAACTTCTGATTGACTCCTACTGGTCTGCACTATATACTAATGCAGTTAGTGGCTTGGCAATAGCTAATAGTTGTAATGTACTTGCTAATTGCCTAACTGTCTCCATCATAGAATCATAGAATCGTTAAAGTTGGAAGGGACCTTTAGAGATCATCTAGTCCAACCCCTCTGCACACGCAGGGTCACCTAGAGCACGTGGCACAGGACTGCGTCCAAGCAGGTTTGGAAGATCTCCAGAGAAGGAGACTCCACAACCTCTCTGAGCAGCCTGTTCCAGGGCTCTGTCACCCTCACTGTTAAGAAATCTTTCCTTAAGTTCCTGTGGAACTTTTGATGCTTTAGTTTGTGGCCGTTTCCTCTAGTCCTGTTGGTGGCTACCACTGAAAAGAGGCCAGCACCATCCTCCTCACTGCCTCCCTTGAGGTACTTATAGACACTGATTAGATCCTCTCTCAGCCTTGTCCAGGCTGAAGAGGCCCAGCCCTCTCAGCCTTAAGCAATGTTGTATTGAAGTCTGTGGGCCTAGCACCAGGTCCTGGTGTTGCTTCAGGGTGATATGCTTAAAGCCGGGCATTGCATGATTTGAAGTACTATCACCTCTATCCCTTTTTAGCAGCAGCCCTAAGTACATGTCCATTGGTATCTACCCATATTATACCTAGCTATTAAGTTTCCTGAATAGAGATGTTTATGTGAAACAGAAAGAAATTTGCAGTCTGCATTAAAATCTTTCATCAGGAAGAACATACTCATTAGTGTAACATTCACTTTAATCTAATCTTCTTCTTCTGCTACTGCACACTGCTGATTTATACTGCACACCACTCTTTTTTTTCCAGCATTGATTAGCAGCTAGAAACCTGGCCTGTTTTTCTCTTACCAGAGCATCCTGCAAATTGGGGGTGGACCTTAGTGGTTGGTAGTCAGGCAGTGAGGCGCTCTCTGTATTATGTTAGTGTTGTCACTCACAATGTTTTCATTATGAGCTTCATTGTTTACTGTTAATTTCCTGGCTGTTTCAAATTATGTTAGAATGAATTGCATGACAAAGGCTTTTAGACTTGATTTGATTTTCTTTCCCAGAGAGAGTGTGAAAATGTTCTGTTCTCAGGTTCCTTTTTTTTTTTAAGAAGTGTGTATGTGGATTTTCAGATACTACTTCCCTGATCATTTGTATCCAAACAGAATTCTAACTAAAGGCGGAAAAAAACGAATTTTTTGTTGTTGTTGGGTTCTTGTCCTTGGTCTTCCAAGAGCTTTGCTTCTAGAGCTTTCAGTGAAAATATATCAGAGATCTTGGGAAGCCACTTGCCAGCTCAGTCTTAACAGAGCCACCGATGCTTTTTTTTTAGTGTGTGTGGGTATGCTGAAAAGGAGATAAGATGTGTGTTTATGTGAATTTCAGAAAGCATATTCTTAATTCATTCTTAAGCTGCAAAGGTCATCAACTCTCAAGAACACCAACATCCTAACAGTGCTAAAACAGTGCTAAAGTTGTAAATCTACAGTTTAAGTTTGCATGCAATAAATGGCAGGTTCAACAGACACCTGGGAAAATTGGGAAAAAAAGTAAGTTAGTTACAGTTCCGGGGCACTTATTCTTCCATGAACACAAGCATAGTAACTGATAATTAAACAAGGTCTGAGAACGACTGCTGCATGTTTTTATGAAATAATAGGGAATATGGAGTCAAAAGCTCCCAGTCTCTGAGCTGTCATGAAAGACTATGACTCTAGTGACTCTTCTTTAATATAATCCAAGATTCAGCTACATTCTACTCCACTGTTTTATTAACTTAGAAACTATTTTTAAAAGCTAGTAAAGTATTTTAGCTATTTCACTGGTTTGGAGGTCCTTTTATCTTCTCTGACTGCTTTACATTTCGGGGAGAGATATTTCTTTTTCGCATTTTAACATCCTTGAGGCGAAATACAGCCATAAAGAGATGTGATTGATTCTACTGGTTGCTACAAAAATAAGCAATGTACTCGCATACCACCTTTTGCCATTTTATGCCAGTTCATAAATTTGGACACAATAATACCTTAAAAAGAATCCATCTGCTTTGGCCCACAGTCAGATATATCTTTTGAATTTTAATATTTCTTTCTGCCTGTTGGTGTCTGTCAGGTGATATCTCAGAATCACTAACTCTGTTTTTTGCTCCTGCCAAGCATGGCTCCAGCAGGCCCATGGCAGAGCTGGCTGCGCAGCTCTGCCCGGACGCACCGGTGCAGCTCTGCAGCACCTCTTCTTTCCCTTTCCTGCGGCAGCGTAGAGCAGGCACCACTGTCTGCAAACCGCAGAAATCACCACACTTCTGTCACCATTATGCTGTCTGAAAGCCTACTTTTAAAAAAATAATTAACCACAGAAGTGGAGGAACCCTTCACATTAACCACTACATTTTAACCAATTACAGTCTGGCCCATGTAATAAGGTGGCACTTGATTTGCAGAGCATTCTGTCACTAAAAGGGATCCGAGCCTACTAGAACTGCTGCATTACATCTTCCCATAAAAATAAGCTCTATGATATTTACAATATTTTTGTAATCAGTAATGCCAAAGTCACCAAGGGGGAGTCCTGTTTGTTTAAAGATCAGAGGATCTGGTATATAATATTGAAACCCATAGCAATACTTTAAAGCAATAGGAAAAGGCTTTGTCGACCATTAATACCTTAATCTATTGCTCATCTGAGTAATGTCGCCACTGTTCTATACTTCTCTGCATGACTGCAGTAACCAAGGAAGGATAGGTGAATTAAGGTTTCAATGCAACATTTTAAAAAATGATGCACCTATCTTTAGATGCATATGCTTCAAGAGACTAAGAGGAGCTTGTGCATTATCATAAACACAGCTAATTGCCATGAATATGTTTCGCTACTGATATTTGACAAAGCGAACTCTTTGGTAGGATAAGTATATAATGTTAGCATACAAAAATACCTCAGAAGACAGAAAATAATATTTTTTCCTTTAGTTTTCGGCAGATCTTACAATAATCAACGTCAGTTAAAGCTTTAATCATCCAAGGCAGAACAGCCATCCTTAAAATCAACATCAACTTAAATATCAACAGTTATTTTCCCAGGGCAAGAATAGATATGAGCTTCTCTCTGCTACAAAATGGATTCTTTTTCCCAATTACAAATATTTATTATTTCCGCTAGAAAGCTACTCCATTAGAATTCCAAGAGGAATTTATTGTGCAGATGAGGGTATTCCTCTAGGAATCTTTATATCCCAAATGTTTTTGATATCTTGATTGTGTGTTTTGTAATTTGCCATTGCCCTGCTTTCTAAAGTACCAGTCCAACTCTTAATTACCTACAGATGATTTACTCAAGTGTGACTTAAGCAGCAGCACTTTGTCTTTAACTGTAAAGCCATTTGCTCTACATCGTGCAAATGACATTAGGCTGAAAAATGTTGTGTACTTTGTCATAGGCTTAGCATGTAGGACTACTGGACAGTTTCCTCTGTAGATATACTGCAAAAACTCTCTCTCTTACGCAGTGACTACTAAGTTGGGAAGATATCGGCAGAGTGATCAGAGCAAGAACCTGTCCATAATTTCTGGTATCAGTTACTTATATATGGAGGCTGGTCACCAGAAGAGCAAAGCTAGGAAACACGTAGGAGGATAAGGAACACTCTTGTCATTTCAAGGAGAAACAAAATGTCCCGACTTATTTGTTTTTGTACTAAACTACATGCATTGCTCACATTGTTCTAGGTTCTTAGAATACTTTGATAGATAGAAGTCAACAAAGGGGGAAGGTTAAGAGCTCATTTATCATTTGTCTTTCTATAAAAGAAAGAAAAAAAAGAAAAAAAAAAGAAAAAAAAAAAGGCTAGGAGGTCTCAGTGTGCTATCTATATGGTTCGTTGAGCTCATCTGGAGGAAGAGATTTTTTCCAGCCTAGTTCTTTTGGGAAATGTACTTTTCCAGGCAATGCATCTTCTCTCCAAGTTGAAAGTAGTCCAGATGATCGAAAGTTCTGGCTGGGTCAGCACTGTTGATAGCCAGCGTCTGGATCTTCCCTGAACCATCTGGACAGCATTGGTCACTCAGAACTGTGGCTGGTGTGCAGCTCTGTGGACCAGAACTGGTTCTGGCCAGGGTGGAGAGGGCCCGTGACTGCTCTATGTGCAGTCACAGACATGACCTAGGCTGAGAGACAGCAGCTGGAGACTGGCAGCTAACTGCAAAGAAACGGAGAGTTGTTCAGCATATCTGCAGCCACAAATATGGGACTGAAACCCAAAAAAGCAGTAGGCAATGATCTAGTGAGAATGTCACCAAATCCAGGAGCCACACAGAATCATGTGGTTCAAACTGATGATTGGTTGGTGCTCTTAAAGGCTTAAAGGTTGGTGCTTTTAACTCAGAACCAAGTGATTTTTTTTTGTTATGTGAGGCAAACCCAGACTAGGATATCACTCTGTTGTCTAAAATTTTTAGCCAAGAGAAAGAATTCTGTGACATGCCCAATTATTTGGGTATATTCTCACTTACTAAGATCTTGCTTGGCAATGTGGCAGATCTGTAATGGCAGATCATTGAAAGGGTGAATGTCAGTAAGGTGAATTTTGAAAGTGGGTGTTTCTTAAGGAGACACCAGAAAAGGAAGGAGGAGGTTTGTGTGCTAGAAGAAAGGGTAGATTGGGCAAGCATAGGTACATACTTATGCTGGGGAGCTACTGCGTAGACAACATGTCAGCAACTGCATAGCCCCATATAACAAAGTTCTTTCTAAGGGTGAAATTGGTCTGCATATCACTTTGTAGCACCATACAGAGTTTGGGATTCACCAAAAGTCAGGTTCAATAAGAACAAGTGCAGGGCCCTGCAGCTGGGGAGGAATAACCCCAGGCACCAGTACAGATTAGGGGTTAACCTGCTGGAAAGACCTGCAGAGAGAGATTTGAGAGTCCTGGTTGACAACAAGTTAACCATGAGTCAGCAATGTGCCAACGTTGCCAAGAAGGCCGATGGGATCCTGGCCTGCATCAGAAGGAGCGTTGCCAGCAGGTCGAAGGAGGTGATCCTCTCCCTCTACACAGTTCTGGTGAGGCTGCGCCTGGAGTACTGTGTGCAGTTCTGGGCTCCCCAGTACAAGAGGGAGGTGGAGTTACCAGAGAGGGTCCAGGGGAGAGCCATGAAGATGATTAAGGGACTGAAGCATTTGTCATTTCAGGAAAGACTAAGTGAGCTGGGCTTGTTTAGTCTGGAGAAAAGAAGGCTGAGAGGAGATGTGATTAACATGTTCAAGTACCTGAGGGGTGATTGTAGGGAGGATGGGGCCAGGCTCTTCTCCATGGTGGCTGGTGACAGAATGAGGGATAACGGGTGTAAGCTGAAACACAGGAAGTTCCACTTCCATGTGAGAAAGAACCTCTTTACTGTGAGGGTGCCAGAGCCCTGGAACAGGCTGCCCAGAGAGGTTGTGGAGTCTCCTTCTCTGGAGATCTTCAAAACCCGCCTGGATGTGACCCTGTGCCCCATGCTCTAGGTGACCCTGCTGGAGCAGGGGGGTTGGACTAGATGATCTCTAGAGGTCTCTTCCAACCCAAAGCATTCTGTGATTCTGTGAAAAGTCCATGAAAAAGCTGCTAACTTCTCTCACAAAGAAACTTGTTTAAACTGCATTCCTCAATATGCAGTACAGTGGTTAGCCTTTTTGTTTGTTTGTTCGTTTTTTTAACCTAAAAAGATGCAGCCTTTTGAGTTAACAGTCCGTGCCACTGGTGGGGTGAGGGTATTAGATTTGGTGGCAATATTTGACTATACTACAGTCTGTTTTTTTGTATGTGTTTGTATATAGCTAAATTGTAAAAAACTTTATTTGAAATTTGTTGCTCCTATTTCTACTTACTGCACTTAGGAAAGTGAAGCTTGAATATGTATGCTGAGACAGAAGTCACCAAGCAGAAAATAGAAAAATCACCATATACCAACTTCCTTTTCAAATGAGGAACTGGAAACACTTATGGCTGAAGAGACAGATGCACATGAAAGTCTCTCAATATTTGGATGATAAGCTCTTCTTCCTCTTCTTCAGAGATTTTCCTGAAAATAGGAATGTAACATGGGACAAAAGTCTGAAAACATCAAAAAAATCATAAAATGCCAGCGTAGCCTTTTATTTTAAAGAAGACATGGCATGTTGCAGTATTGTGCGTGCTGTCCATCCAAGTGCATCCTTGCCTGGCACCTGTACCCTGCTGAAACAGGCTGACTGGCTTGTGAGCAGGCACACAGCCAGTCTGACAGATGGAGGTGAGTGAAGTCAGCCAAGAGACCATGCAGTAGCTGTGCATCAAGTGCTCTAGCTAACGGCAGGATTCCCAGACAGAAGCATCCAAATGTCTCCTGATAATCTCCTATTTACATACCGGTGTAAGGCAAAACCCAACAAGAATAAGAAAAGAGGAGTAGGAATAGGAAGATATCAGAAGTTGTTTCTGTGCAATTTGGATTAGTGATGTAGCTGTGGTGTGAGTCAACATTTTCAAAAGTGACCTGTCAGTTCAGATGGGTTGCTTTTACACATCTTTTAACACCACTGGCAAAATTAGGCAGGGAAACAAATATCTGTCTTCAGAGGAGATTCATTCAAGGTCATAGGGTACATTTGTAACACATTAATTAAAATAACACTATTTCCTGACTGTCTGTCTTTTTCCCAGATACAAGACCAGAAAAGCAAGAGCTCTTAGCACTCTCTCTTTTAATAAGCTGGTATTTATTTATTGCTGTCGGCAGCAAGGGCAGACTTTTTTCGTAACTATGATTTTAAACACATGTGATAACCAAATAGCAGTAAAAACCAGCTGAACTATCATGCAAGGAGTTGAAAATAAGGGTATGGATAAATTGCCACCATAAAGGGAGAATAAATATTCAATCTATATAAAGATTTGCTAGTAACTTGTCAGACTCGCTTGGTGCATCCTGTGATAGTGGTGTCTTGTCATTTGCAGTGCAATATAATAAAGCTGTGATAGGCATAAAGTGGGATGTTATTTGTCATTTGGGATGCTACATAAAAAAATAAAAGGTATAATAAAAGGTAGTCAAAACTTCCATTCTGACCAACTTTTCGAGAGCTTAGAGTTGAGGCATGCACCGTCTCCCCAGGGGACCAATATAAAAAAGGTTTTCTGTGGAGCATGGACTTGCCATTGCATTTTGGAAATTATTTCATGTTTGTGAATTGTAAGAGCCCAAATAAAAGGGAAGATTGAAGCAGTCTTGATGCACAGCACCAGGACTATTTCTGACTACTTCAGAAAGTTGCCATGGCTCCCTTTACACTGTGGACTATTGAGTGGGACAGAAAGCAAACTCAATAGTACTCAGAGCAGGCAGTTGGTCAGGCAAAGGCCAGAGCCTTTAGTCCTTCACTCCCCTGCCTCTTCCAGTTTCCAGGCATGAGCTGAACTGGCATGGGGGATGTTATAATTTGCTGCTGGTATAGACCAGCAACAAATTACTGCCCCCGAGGAATGACCAGGAATAGGGAACAGTGTCTCTGAGGCATAAGTCCTTGAGGATGATTGCCTATGCACCACCACTCTCAGGACCATACCTAGAGGCACAGGCTACCCTGTAGAGCATGTATTCACAGCCACTAGAGAGCAGAGAACCTCTCTCCCACCTCTACAGTTTGCCTCTCCTCTTCTAAAGTGTAATCAGGGTGGATAGATGTCAACTTGATTACACTTGAAAAAACAAATCATATTGGTATGTATCTTTGACCTCAGTGTAGTAGAGAGACAGTTGTCTACTGACAGGCTTGGAACAATATCTTTAGCTGAGGAGACTTGCTTCTACTTGCTGTCTCTTTTTTTAACATGTTCTAACATTGCCTTGCATGTGATAACTGATGAAGCAAAGTATTACTCAGTGTGAATACCGGCAGCACAGTTGTAGTGGAATGTAGAGAGAAGTATTTATGATCACAACTTCCCTATTAGGATGGGCATGCAGTAAATCTTCGCTAGAAACAAGGCAACATGAGATGACCAAACACAGACGACTGCAATGTAGGTCTCCAAATCCCCCTACAAATCAAACTGATGCTAGTTTCATAGTCAGTAGAGAGAGGTATGTACATCCAGGAATATTTCAGTTTTTCCTAGTTTACACATCAAATGATCAATCTTTTTCTAAAAGTGCCATTGATTGCACAAACTTCAGGGACTGTAGGTGTTTACACTGTAGAGGCCTATACATGACCCTACCTAGGGAAATTAAAGATGGCAGTAGAATTTAGGTGTCTACATGCAAGACACGGATCTTCAGAATCCTCTTTTAGTTGCCACTTCTCTTTGGACATATCAAAAGTTCCTGAGACCCAGATCTGTAGAGTTGCTGGAGGCAGGCAGACATGTCTGTGAGGCACCTTGACTACCAGTGACATCCACTGCCCTAGGCTTCCTCTGTTCAAATGAAGAAAAACACAAAAAAATATAAGTCAGGACACAGCCTAGTTCAGAAATACTACAGATTATGAGCAAAGCTGAAAAAAAAAGCCTTAAAATTCAGCGTTTTTTTTGTTGTTAGATTTTTAATATTTTAAGTTTCTGAATAGATTTGAATTTCCTCAAAAGTAGCATTCTTTGGTGAGATCATGTTTATGGATCCTGGCCTTTTCTCAACAGATATTGGCTAATCTCTAAGTTTCCTTAATTATGTTTCAGCAGCAATACACTTCCTCCTTTACGTTAGTGTGGTTGAGACAATTAGAATCTGATGGCTATACTCTTAGATTTTTTTTTGTACCAGAATGGCTAAAGAGTAAAGTGGCTGTAAATCTCCATCTTTACTCAATGACTTACTGTTCCTTTGATACATCCAAAATATCCTGGATTACTAAATGACCAGAACATTCATTTTTCTAATATATATAAACTATTTGATCAAAACTCACCACTATTGTAGGTGGCAGGTGACTAAGGCAAACAGCGCAGTAGCATGAGTGTCTGTTGAGGAAAATTGTGTGCAGACTAATTAAAAAAAAATGTAGCAGGGGGGGCAGGGAATGTTTTCTACTTCAGTGATTGTGGAGCCAAAACTGTAGTTAGTGACGTTAGCACAAAAAAAAGAAAAAAAAAAGAAAAAATTGACTTGTTTTCATAGATAGCATTTTCTATACTGTAAAGTACAAAAATATCCCAGTATTTATCCTGAGCATAAGATACTTTGCTGGGATTTATAGGGACTGAAGTGACTGGGTTACAATTAAGAGAAGTGAAAATAAGCAGAAAGAAGCTAGTAAGAAAACTGTTAATTTCTAAACTTCTCTAATTTGTACCTGAATGATCAAATTTATCTTAATTATTTATCCTTGGTGAGTAAAATCTTTTAAAATAATAAAGCTGACTCAAAAGTAGTCCATGCAAAGTCATATTAGTCCAGGAAAACATATTCTGAATAATGAGAGGCTTATGAAATAGAGTTGAACATCTACATGATACTGATAGAAAAGTTCTTACTCAAGACAGTGTATGATTTACCATCTATTCTAAAGATATACCACTGTATGGTTTGTGAGAGTGTGGTAGTCTGTGACTCCTAGGGGCATCCAGTCCAGGTCCCTACTAAGGCTAGGTTTCGAATTAGGCAAGAGAGAAAGCCTAGAGTTCATGTAGTATAAAGCTGCATAGAGCATCAAAGGATGTGCAAGACTGTCCTCCACCCAGGACGGTGCACCTTACAAAGGGCAAGCCAGGTGGTGCACCTTGCAAAGGGCAAGCCAAAACAAATGCAAAGGTAGAACAAGACTGCTCCCAGAACAACTATTACCTATGGCCATGAATGAGGCTGGTGGGCTCAAGTAGAGTTCTGGGTTTTTCCTTTCGGGTTGGGATTAGATGATTGAGAAAGTGTAGATCTCCGTGAGGCACTGGGTTTGAAAGACATGACGAAGGAATGAGGCTGCAGCCAGGTAGCTCCCAGGATTGCCTTTACCTTTTGGTCAGGAAATGGGTTGGTGACATACAGTTGAGGCCAAGTTTGAGGTTATGGATAGGGCTAGGGTTAGGTTTAGTCTTAGATGAATGTGTATAACTCATGTAATGTTGGGTTGCAAAGGGCATGCCAAAGGAAGCGTGAAGCTGCAGCCATTTTTCTTCCTATCAATTTGGCCATTTTCTGTTTCATTTTGGCCAGGAAAGGGATTGGTGGGTTTGAAGCCCTACCTGAGATTAGTGTTAGGTTTAGGGCTAGGATTAGTTGAGTGAGAAAATGAGATGCTTTCTTAATCATCTAACTCTAACCCTAATCTCAGGCTAGGCATCAACCTTGGCCCAGCAGTCCCCTGACTGGCCAAAAGGAAAAAGTTCTGCAGGAAGCACCCTGGCTGCAACCTCATGCTTCCTTCGTCATGCCCTTTGCAACCCAACATTCTACAAGACTGCACACATTCTCATTCATCTAAAACTAATCCCAACCCTAGGCCCTAGTTTCAGGCAGGACCTCAAACTGGGTCCACCATCGCCCTTCCTGCTCCAACGGGAAAAATTCTCATGCAAACAATTAGGCCACAGCCTCTTGCTTCCTTATGCATGCCCTTTGCAGGCGAATGCCACATTTATCTATGCATATCTATCATATGCTATCCCATTTGTCTAACCCAATCCCTACCTCTAAAAATAACCCTGACTTTACTCTCAGGTCTGGCCTCATCCCAAGATAATCAATGCCCTTCTTGCTCAAAAGGAAAAAGTTGTCAAGGAAGAAAAAATGGTGTGGCTTTCAGCAGCTTGGTACAACCACTTTGGCATGCCTTTTTAAACCCAGCACTGCACGGGGCTCTCTGCTTTCTGACTTGTCTAAATGTATCCCTAACCCTATCTCTAATCTCAAACTGACCCTCAATTTGAGCCTACCAGCCCCCTTCCTAGCCAAAAGGAAAAAGTTCTTCTAGGAGCAATCTTGGTATGTCTTTCAGACAGTTCACTTCTTTTGGCCTAAACTTTGGACCACACCAACTTGACCCCAAGGTTTTCTTTTTCACCTAATGCTAATTCTAACTGTTGCTCTAGCCCTGGTCTGAGGCCTGGCTACCTGGCTACCACCTGAACCTCCCATCTGCCTTCATGGCCAGAAGGAAAACATGGATAAGATATAAAACAAAGGGTTTGAGTTCTGCTACTGCATATATTCATGCATACCACCATATCCTGCAGATATTTATATGAAACACTTGGATACACAACGCACTTGGCTTTCTTTAATGTTAAATACAATAACATTCTCATCCTGTCATCTTTTTTTCCACCTCTGCTATCTTTACTCCACTCCCAATCTTATTTTCCACTTTCCTCAATTTCTAATTTGTACATATTCTCTCTGGGTAAAAGAGCATTTCACTCACAAGTTGTGTATAGAAGTATGATGCTACTCAGATACATCAAGATGGAATATCAATACTGATTTTCTGAACTGGGGAACAGTGTGTAAAATAACGTGGAGATAGCTGGGGGAGATGTTACAAGAAAGTTACCTATGACAATGCATGGAGGGGAATGTCAGGTCAGGTAGGGTCTTAAAGACTAATGGAGTAGAACTGGATGTGGCAGCTCTGCTCACGAACAGTGACAGAGGGATGCCAGAGGGAGGTCATCATGCTCTAGCATAACACACTTTTCTCATTGTCACAAGAAGAACGGTCTTGAGGGCTTGAGCTCAACGAGCCACTTGGGCCAAATCTTCTACCTCCATGAAATTATCTATTTTCCTTTCAAACATCACATCCTGTGATGTCTTCTGAGATATGCTAAGAAGTACGTATACGTATGTCTTGGCACAATCACTTCTCCAAACCAAGGCCCTTCCAGACTGCTGCACAAGCCTGTATTTGCTAGGAAGTGGATTTGGGACTCATAATCCTTCTTCTGAATGAGAAGCAGCTTTAGACAAATAGCGTGAGATCTTCTCCCTGAAGGAACTTCTCCTGGGCCAAAAATAAGACGGAGCAAGGCCACTATATCCTTTCCTTATTCAAGACACAAAAGAAAACATCATCCAGAAAGAGAATCAAATCCTTGATTCATGAGTCTTGGTCTTTCCCCTGTGTGGGAGATTGTCTTGTCTTTTTCCTTGTGAATTTTACTTTGACAGATCCTGTACAAATCCTTGTTTTAGAAAGTTCATGCACAACATTTCCGAGGGATAGTGTTTTCTATCCTGAATATCAGGGAAGGAAATCTTTCTGCCTCTTTCTGGATAGACTGCATAGGGAATATAGACATAATGAGAAGGTCAGATGGGTGGGTGTAATGCTCATGCCACAGATGAAAATCTGGATGAGAATTTCTCTCTGAATAAAAATAGAAATATTCATAGCTTTGATCAGATTGTAAGAAGAAGTCAAGAAATAAAGCCCTTTACCTGGATGGCATGAGAGAGAGCATAAGTTAAAATATATACCCAAATCATTAGCCAGAGAGTCCGGGGAGGCAGTAGTACTGTTGGCCATGACAAAGACAGAGTGGGAAGGACAACACAGCGAAGTTCAAATATTTGCTGCTGGCTATATTTCATCTCACTTGGTGGCTCAACATCTAGCAGACATGAGACAGACAAACAGCTCTCCAAAAAGAAATGCTTTTACTTTTCTTTATGAAATCTTTTCCCTTTTAAAGGTGTGTGTGTGTGTGGGATAATGGGAGATTATTAATTTTTTTCTTGCTTTTTCTTTTTGTTAAGATGTGCAGGGTTAGTTGGTTGTTCTTAAAGAATTATGCTTGTTAAGGTGCTTATTACACATGGTGCAGGACTAGTAACAGACATTTATGAGAAAACTCTTTTTTACAATTGTAATTTGAAAACTGAATTTTCATGAGAAGACTAATACAAGTTTTCAATGGCTTCTATGAAAGAAAAAGGATGGAAAGCCCATTATACAGAGATATTTATATAAAAACTCTAAAGTAGTTCCAAAAAGAGTAAATGAAAGTTTCTTCAATAGTTACATTTTCAGACCTATCCATTATATATGTTATATAGCATTATCCCAGTGTGTTTAAAAGGCATTTGTGCACATATATCAGAGAAACCTTTGTTTGCTAGAGTGCACGTACTGCTGCTGTGCATAAAGTACTCTGTGAGGATACACCCATATGTTGCTGAAGTAGCATTAATGCGTGCACTTATTTTGATCCAGAGGAACCTCAGGCGTTCTTCCTTTCCTTCTTGTATGCTGATTATTTCTGCCAAGGCTAGAATCATCTGTGTGAGAGCGCGGGGCCATTGCTTGGTGACAGGCTGTACATGCAAATAGATAGCTCTCATGATGCTTCGAAATGTTTTTCCTGAAGGTGCTGTGTGGCAGTGCCTTTGACTTGTAGGAGAAGACAGCGTGGGGCAGGCAGGAAGGGACTAGCCCCGTTGCTCTGTAGCTGTGGTTGGTTGGTGCACAGTGCCCTGTTGTAACAGAGCCTGGAAACATTCCTTCTCAAGTCCTATATGCAAACATGTCAAACACATACTGTGTAAATATGCCAGAAAGAATGATACTTTTATCTTTTATGCTAAAAATGGGTAAAGGAATTGTCATGACTCTTGCGAGGAAAAATTATAATGTATGACATTAAATATTGACTGAAAATATCTGCTGGGCCACCTCTTTCTATCATTTCAGTATTCAGTTGCTTCTAGGTAAAGTATGTTTTTTCTCTCCCGTCCATAATGCCCTATAATATATCCACATAGTCTTATCGTAGCCTTGCTAGAAAAATTAATCCATTTTTCTTATCCAGATACAAATTAAAGCTCTTAGGTCATGGAGTAATTTCATTCATTATCTTTTCATCTTTAAAGCCTATTTCATTCAAAATATACTTTTTTTTTTGAGTGTAGATGGCTGAAAACCTGATGGAAAATCATTAGATATAGGAGGTCTTCTTTAATGTGATTTGTAATGTGCTAAGTAATGACATGTGTGTAGTCATGCCTTTAAAATACTGAAAAAGTCACATATAGAGTAAAGATAATATTTACTAGTGGGATCAGTAAGATGCTGTATGAATTAATAATTGCTGGGAAGAGGTGTCTTCTGTTTTGAGCCAGAAATTGTACAGTCAGGTCACCAATGAATGATTTTGTATGCTATATATCCTATGTAATAAGGTAGGCAAATGGGGAATGAGTTTATGACAGTCTAACCTGATACGAGTGGAATTTAGATAGCATGCAGCAGAATGAACTCTTTACTTAATATTTTATTTAGTGAAATGGGTGGCCATAGCAAGTGTATTCAAAAGAACACATTTGAAATGCTCATTATTCTATTCAACAAACAACACTGAATGCATTCCTGTGTGCAAAGCTGTCTTCACATTTGAATGTTTTCTGCTTCTCATTTGACTTTAAACTCACAGTCATTGTTATGTAGAACTGTTTCAGTGAGGAAAAAAATGCTCTTCCTTGGCCTTGATAGTGTGGACTAGAAGCCCTTTTGATTTTACCTGAAATAAAATATCAGGCCTTTGAGCTGTGTATGCATTCTATATGAGCCCATATGTGCACATGCACGCGTGGGCATTTGCGTTATGACACAATGCAAAGACCACAGGCGCACATGCATACACGGAAAGAGAAAATTACGTTTCTTGCGCTTATTTTCTTGGCACTTGCAGTTTGGTTAGATGTGAGATAGATGAAACATTTGCATCTTCTATCTGCATAATGAGTTCTATACAAAATGATTGCAGCTAATGCAAAAGACAGGGTGGCATGTTTTCAGTTTTAATGGGGACACTCAGAAAACTTCCAATCTTTCTTGACATTTCTTATAGCAAAATAAATGTGGTCTAGGTTGGAGTGTCTATTATGAAAATAAGAGAAGAGCAAGTCAATTATATTTCAATGACTGAATAGCCAGGGGTCCTCATTAAAATGATCAGAAAGGCTGCAGTGTTGCTTTCCTATATGTAGCCACTGATTAAGTTGTATAAGAATGACATGGCCTTTTTGGGAGAAAAGCAGAGTATGCCGCGGTATCTAGCCAGCCAGCCAGAAACCGTTGACACTTACAAAAGTGAGATGCGCACTCCATCAAGAAAGGGAAGTTACTACTTATGGGGTCATGGACTCCTGATGTATTTAAAAATAGTTGTGGCTGTTTTATTGGACACAGCCGTAGAAAGCTTTGAATTTGCACTAGGTTGTATGAAAATGCCTGCGGTATGGTGGTGATATGGTATGTTTTCCTTTCCGCTGGCTTCGATGAAGTATACATAGCTTAACAGAATAGTACTATAATACAATCTTTGTGTATTTGAACCTTTAAGCAATATTTTAGTTATCAGTTCATTACTATTCATTTCTTAGAATTTAAATCCTTCCTATTTGCCAATTATATTTTTTGGTATAAAATGTTAGGAGAAAAAGGCTCTGTAATTTTTTTTCCCGGGAGAGACTGTATCCTGAAACAGTAAAAAGAATATTTGCTTAACCCTCCTGAGGGTCTGGAGTCTGAGGAAATAGAGTATTGCCTATGATCAGCTAATCCTGGATCAAGTGGCTGTAGAACATTTTTTTTTTTTTAAATATATTTTCCCATTCATAACAGTTCATAGATCTTACATATTTATTTTAAAATAAGCATTCTGCAATTATATTTTATACAATTTCTCCTGATAAAGGAGACTTATAATATGGATGCTATAAAGAGATATGCCTTATATGTCTTTTTTATTACAAAGTGATGTAGAAGGTTAATGTTTTACCTCCAATAACAATACAGAGCAGAACAACACCCATGTGTTAATTAGGCTGTCATGATTTGTCTCCTCCTTTAAATAGATTACATCACTAGGTAAGTTATGAGATTTATTAGAGGTCTTTTTCTTAGTACAGAGGAACAGTTTAAAACAATAATTTTCTCAGCTTAAAGCAAGGTGAAAGTTAGCATTGTCATCTACTTCTACCATCTGATTCATGTAAATAATTCTAACACAACAAATTA
The DNA here is from genome assembly GCF_000705375.1 of Tinamus guttatus. The sequence goes on from NW_010586740.1 coordinate 77,197, forward strand.
AACCAAATAAAATCTCTGCTATTTCTAACTGCAACTACTGGTTAATCTAAGCTTGTATTCTAAGTCAAATCACATCATATAGTGCTTCATCATCGATAATGATGTTTCATTATAAATTAGGAACATTTGAGATTTATATTAAAACCTGATCATGTTTTCATGAAAGAATTCTTGGTCTCTGAAAAGCCAGCTGTTAGAGATAAATATAAATTGAAAATATCAACATATCTAAAGTGCTTGAAACTAATTTACTAAAAATCAAAATCAGTTAATTATCAGCTAAATAAGAATGTTCTTCATTTACAATTCAAGAGTTCAGTAATGGAAAAGGGGAACTGCAAGTGCTTGCAGTGAACAATAATAGAATTGGTAATTTAACCAATTATTATGTACCATAAAGCACCTCCTCTGAAAGTTTTTTGGTGTTTATTTACACATATGTCATCTAATAGAAGTCTTCTAAGTGTTTCTGCCATATGCAGTTGTTAGGAACATATGACTTAATTCTCTTTCATATAGTTTCTGTAATATGTTTGACTATTCTAAGTGCTTGTGCAGTTCAACCGAGTGTTGTTTCTTATGTAGTCAATGCAGAATCTCATTGTCTTAAACATAATTTGGTTTATTTTTCTTGTTACTAATTAGCAAATGTAATATGGATGGGTATTTGATACTATTTTTTGCAACAGAAATAAAATGTGTAAATATGACTTAATGCAATATATATGTAAAAAGAGACAACATGAGTATCAATATTCGTGCTCTAAGAACAGAAATATTCTGCTTCATACCTGAATTTGGTTCAAACGTCAGATATCTTTTCTCTCAATAGCATTTTAGTAGATAGTCTAGTATGTCTTCTCGGCAGTATTTAATATGGAAAATACATAATGACTAAAGAAACTAAGAAGAGTATAGCAGTGTATTTTTGGAAAAAAAAGTGAAGTGTTGTGAAGGTTGAAGAGTGGAGCTTGAGATATGTTGGATATCCTGGTTTTGTGCTTTGTGTGCACAAACACATGAAAAAATAAGAAATATATTTCACAGGAAGATGTTATTAAAATTCTTGACATGTTTTTCTAATTTGTTTCCACAGATATGTGTGACAAAATGTATTTTTTAACAAAATAAAAAGAAGTCAGATAATATGGACCTTAGTTTTTAGACCCTGGTTTTTAAAAGTAATTTTTATGTTATTGTGATTTTCCTTTGAAACTGAATTATCAACTGCAAACTGTAAGCTTTTCATGTGACTCCTATGTTCTTCCAGGATACTCATCTGAGAAATCAACTCAGAACTGATGTTTCTGAGTGCTTCTTCTGTGTGGGAGATATATTTTGTCCTCTGTGTAGAATTATAAAGAGACGTTTTCACTTTTTCTGAGGTACTTTTCTTTCTCTTTCTTTCTTTCTTTCTTTCTTTCTCTTTCTTTCTTTCTTTTTCTTTCTTTCTTTCTTTCTTTTTCTTTCTTTCTTTCTTTCTTTTTCTTTCTTTCTTTCTTTCTTTTTCTTTCTTTCTTTCTTTCTTTTTCTTTCTTTCTTTCTTTCTTTTTCTTTCTTTCTTTCTTTCTTTTTCTTTCTTTCTTTCTTTCTTTTTCTTTCTTTCTTTCTTTCTTTTTCTTTCTTTCTTTCTTTCTTTTTCTTTCTTTCTTTCTTTCTTTTTCTTTCTTTCTTTCCTTCTTTCCTTCTTTCTTTCCTTCTTTCTTTCTTTCCTTTTTTTTTTTTTTTTTTTTTATGCGACCTATAGAGGTATTTCGAAGAAACAGAGATTTCCAGGAAACATCCTAGGTTGCTATCTGTGCCTTTATTTAAACCTTCTTTCTTTTACTGAGAAACTCTGTTCTAGTTCTGTTATGTAGAACTTGCATCCTGGAAAGTATGTGGTGCATATTTTAAGTGTTTAAAGAAGGCTAAGGGATTAAAATTATTTAACAAGTTATGGTATGTGAATCTAAGTGCAAAATAACCTCATTATAATAAATCACAGGGGAAAAATGCTGCAGAATCAGAACTCTCCAAACATGACCTAATGTCAATAATGAACTCTACTTTTAACCAGCCTTTCAACCTGTGTATCATCAGAGTAATTGGTCTTTTAGTTGATTTGACTAACTGACAGCTAAGCCACTAATAATTACCTATGGCAGCATTTATGTTTTTGTTTTACACTAGAGCACCACATCAGTGAATGTATTTTAAATATTAACAGTATTTGAATGTTTAGGATATCATTTAAATAATTATTTATGGAATTATGATTACAGATCCATGCCTACAATAGAGAGACTTTTAAATTTAATTAAAGAAAAAACAACAGCATATTTGCCCATCTAATTTTGTGGTTAAACTATTCATGACTTAATATATTAATTTTGCCAATTTGTTAGGGTATCATTTCCACTTTATGACAAGCTTTCGTTTTTATTTAGCTAAATTTGGATTCAAGATAGTGCTTACTTAATAACTTATGCCTTATGAAGCTCTTCCGGTGCGTGATAATCTCTCTACCTTCCACAGTTTTTTCCACAATTGTGTTGAGGTTCTTTAGCATAGTGTATTTCTATAGGAATGATCTAAAAAAGCCAGGGCATATGGTATGGTCTTTGCTGAGTAGAAATATGCTGCAAAGGTATCCAAGAAGAACAAGAGCGCTCAGTTTTGAGGTAAGCTAAAGACAAGGAGTCACTAAAGGCTAAATTAATACTACTGTTTGTTCCTTTGAAAAATACTGATATAAGTACTATGTTTTGTTCTTAACTAAGAAGGCATATTATTTTAAAGAGATAAGAAAAGGTTTTTGGTGTTATAACTGAATAGAAAATAATTAATTGGGAAATAATAACTAAAGTTTTCAGATTTCAGATATCCTGAGTCTTAAAATGTCAGCTTTCATTTATAGAACTATAGATATTTCATTTAAAATTTAATATTTTACCTTCTAATATTTATTAGAAACTAAGGTCTCTATCTCTCCCAAGCTAGATATGGTTTATATTCCACTGCTCAAAGTCCAGTCATATGGATACAGCCATAGATTTTTCCTGTACAAGAGAGTATAATTCTTCTATTCCCACACCTGTCATTTATATAATTAATGATATGTAAGAATCTCAGTACATTAATTGGTTTCCATGTCTGAATTAAAACTCCTAGTATTAAAAAGAATGGTAGGCATTTTGAAATTCTATGCAGCACATAATGAGTAACCAAAATTTTTATATGTTTTTTAAATTGTTTAGACATGCTATCTGGAATTCTCCTTAGTAATATTTCATTACTCTTGAGACTATGTTAGTGTGTTTTAGTCACAAATATTGCTCACCTGGTTGTACTTAAAAGTGAGATTTTGTTAAAAAGGTAAGCCAGATATTTAACATAATTGATGAATATGCATAACAGTAGCCACCATGTATTTCAATATTACATGAAAGTGTATTTTCAAAAGTATTTAGCTGAAGATACTTACATTTTTTTAAGACTTGCAAGGGTACTTAAGATGATCTATGACAAATACTGTTAAAACTTATTACTCTTATTTAAAGCAGAAATGGAAAACATATACCTGCATACATGAGAGATATACACACACATTTGTTTAGTAGTTGATTTGATATGTGATCATTCTTTTTTATTTAGTTATACTTATTTACTCAAAGACATAGGAACAATTCCACATTTAAGAATTTATCTATTGAAGACTTATTCTTCTATAAAAGTATTTTTAAATTTTACCCAACTTTTTTAAAATAAATATTTATAAAACTTTATTGAACTATGAATTCATTTAATAAATTTCAAGAAAATGATTAGTTTAAAATAGAAGGATGTTTCTAATTCTCATTTGAATAAACTATTTAGTTGGCCCAATTTGCTGTTACAAGGTAGCTAGAGCAAGTGTTAAAATAACATCTAGTGTCTGTGAATACTGGAATTCTGTGTATTTTAAACTGATTTCAAAATATTATTTTAAAATATAAATATATTGTGCAAATATTCCTGAAAAAAATGCTATAGAGGGGTAGTACTATTAGAGTTTAAATCCTCTTCCTGTGTATTGAATCAGTTGTCAATTATCCTAGTGAATTTACATCAAAGTGCAAGGGAAAAGTTTTTGATGGATTACTGTAAATGGGAAATCAAATAAAGGTGTTCTCCCTTAAGTGTATCTACATTTCAGTAATAAATAATTATAACTAGATACATGAGGCTGGTACATACACATCATAATTATATTTGATGTATTCTTTTTTTGTATATTGTCGTTAACCCTAAAAATGCACTACCAATTATAAATGTGTAAATTACGTTTATTCTGACAGTCAGATGGTCTTGAAATTAGGAGCAGTCATAAGATATACATTTTTTTTCAAATGCTTCCTCCAAACATGCTTTTAACTAAGACATACCAAAAAAAACCCTCACTCAAAATAGTGAAAGGTATCTAAAGGAAAACAAAATGATTGCTGTTGCTAAAGAGCAATATTTAAAATATTTAAAAGAACACTCAGGTATTTCAGGTATTAGGAGGCTGCTGAAAGTAAAAACATAATTTTCACAGGTATATCATTCTCATTACTAAATAATTGTAATGATTTTCAATTAAAAACCTCACAGAAATTTAGAGTGTGTATAAACAGTGTGTCTACAGCAATTTGCAAAGGTTATTTAATTTTGTATACACTGAATTGTATACTGAAAAGTTCTGACAAATACTTAGTGAAATATCAAATAAATAAACTAGTCTGTTAGATATTCTCATCTATGTTTTTAGATGTGACTAACTACTGGTTCCTGTAACAGAGAGCATTGAATTTTTCCTCAATGACCTCCTGTCAACAGCAAAATATTGGTAATAATATTTAATGTATAGCCTGATTGCCTCTGTTCCTAAAGAAATCAGATTTATCAATTTGTTGCTTTATTAAGATTCTCTTAGTGCTGTCTGGGTTAAAAAGCCACCCAAATATATATTTTAAGCTACCTGATATCTGTCATCTGCCTGCCTAAACACTCAATGCTTATGCGAAAAATCAAAACAACATTCCAGGTGCTATATTAATGTCATGTCAATATTTACAGAAATATTTCACATGTAAATATTAATGTCTTCTACAAGACACAGAGTCTGAAGAGAGTTGTAGAGGACCTATTGACCATATGTAGGAATAAACTTCAACTACATGGGGCCCATGGATGAGACAGAATAAAGGTGAGAAGTCACTAAAGATTGCGACCTGCTGCGAAACTTATCTTTTTTTTTTTTCTCAAATGAATAGGCAACTCCCAATTGTTCAAGCCTTGTTTTTTTCAAAAAAAAAAAAAAAGTTCCAAGTAAAACGTAAATGTGCCTCTATCTTGAGCACACTTAAGTCTTTAAAAAGTTTAATCTGGTAATGGTGAGATCCAGGATGATCCATCCTGAGATGTATGGTTATAATTTGGACCAAGGACAAGAAAATATTTTCTGAAAAAACAATCCAAAAGCAAGCAAACAAACAAACAAAAAAACAAACAAAAAAACCGAGGTTGTGAGCAAGGCAGTAAACTTTAGAAAAATATTTTTGTTGGGTTTTTACTTGATCTGGCGAGAGAACCAGTTTCAAGCTCTTGGCTAAAACGGCAAAATGCTGTGTCTTTATTCAGCTATGAATATTTTCTGTTTATTTATTTTTATTTTGTTGTGAACATCTGTTGGGCATCTGAAAAAGTTCTGTGGAATATATACCATATATTAAAAAAGTCTTGGCAAATAGAGCACTTTGTGTTACACAGAAGGATTTCTAAACCGCTTGAATTATAAAGGCCTTTGCAAAAATTGGAAGCTTTCAGATCTAATAAGAGATGTTTGCTTACAGTTTCCAATTAATATTATTTAAATAAATCAATATTAAATGACCTTAAAACAGAGGAAAACATATTCTTCTGTTCCACATAGAATCTGTAATGTCTCAGAGCTCTGAATGGAGGCATAACCTATGATAGTGAGTCTGGTTGAAATAGGGATGCCATTTTCGGTCCTCTGAGAAGCCTTCTTGTTGTAGATGAGCGGCAAACCACCGTGTCCGGGCCTCTTCTTCCAGAGCCCCTGATGGCTGTAACAAGATAGGGTGCCATGCAGTTCTGCAATGTGCACACGAGACTAAGCGGTTAGGGACACAGATAAGCCACCGCCTCTTCTCTGAATATTCCTAAAGGCAGATTTCTGGAGAGAAATCAGATTTCTGTTCCCTCTTCACTGGCTATGTATCACTTTAGAGCAAAGTAGGAGCAAGGATCTAGTTCTCTGAGAGAGATGTCTTGAAGAACCTGCTGTGCCTTTGCCCTCAGTGTTTTTTTTTTTTTTTTTTTTAATATGCTGATTCCTGTGTATAGTCTGTTTTACTTCCAATATGATGAAGTCAGATCTTTGGCTGTCCTAAATAACCTGATATTCCAGTAAACACTGACACCTCACAACACCTTTTTGTAAAAGTCAGTAAACACTGGCACCTTTTTGATACCATTTCTCAGTATATTAACAGAACTTTTCAACACAACTGCAGTACTGTATGTCTTGATACCTGCTGTTCCAGAACAAACGGTGAATTTATATATCACATTTGTTGTTGCAAAGAAGTTTCTGACACTATTTTGAATCAGGTTCCCATAGTCTTTGCCTTTTTCTTATACTTATTCATATATTAAATAGAATTTTACTTTATTATTAATTCATTTTTCTGCCAGCTCTAAATGAATGCATTTTTTTTTCTTCAGATGTATACTAATATCTACAGATATATATACTAATTACATATATATATACACTTTATATACTATATATATATATATATATATATACTGATTAAAGGCTCCCGGTAGAGACAATCAAAGGAAATAGACCCCTTCACAGCGCATTTTATCTCACTGGGTTAAACAACCATGTGAGTTGTAGAGGTCAAACATATGCAAATTCACCTCTGAAAGCAGAAAACATTGTAGACCTTTTTGTAGGTATGTTACAACACACATTTCCTAAAATAATGATTTTTTTTTTTTTGGAGCTCAGGGATGTAGAGAGAGTGAAATTTACCACCTAAGTACAATAAAAGCGCATTTTATGTGGACTCTATGAGATTTGTGTTTCTGAAACAAGTTAATTTTACTAATTCCAGCACAGATTCCAATACAGATTTGTATTATCTGTAGTCATGTGGTGTATTAAGAAAGATCTGCATCAATGAAGAAAACAACTTGAATGTTTTTAAGGTGTGAGAGATGGAGCCAAAAGGACATCTAATTAGGTACTCTGTTAGAAGTCTAGAGCTTATTCCATAACTATGCATCTGGACTCCAGTATTACTGATATAAAAAGAAGATATGGTATAAGAGTGTCCAGTTATTGATTTCACCCTTGTAGTATGTCCTGTATGCTTTCATTAAGATTTTAAAAAATTAATACTTATGGTGTCTGCATAATTTCTTTTCTATGTGAAGAATATTTTTTTCTTTCATCTTTTCATTGGGTAAGGAAATAAAGGTGGAATACATGGCTATAACCATTCAGGTAAAAGACATAAGGAAATTGCTATCATGGACTTTAGATAATTTCTAAATTGCAATTTGCAGATGACAAGAAAATTCTGGTTTTCAAAATGTGTTTCATTTTGATAATGCAATCTTTAGATAGCATATCTACTATACATATATACTAAATTGACATGAAATATTAAAGAAAATAAAGTTTCAAAGGACTTTTGAAAAACACTCAAAACTGAATATCGTTATATATAAAATTGCCCCCTGGATGATCCTCATATGCAATATCTATATTGATCACATATTCTGTAAAATGCCAGTTAGATCTGAGTTGCTTAAATGCTGAACACCAACGTTTTGATTGAAATTCTTCACTCTTCATTTCTTCATTCCTTTAGATATTTTGAAGATAGTGATTTACAAATGTTTTAGAATCCAATTGCTACTACATTATAAAAGCACAATATCTAATGTACACTTAGCTTTAGAACTGAGAAACATTGGAAATAAAGACAATTTCAAATATTTATTTTTTTTTCAATTTCTCCTATAAAAATTAACTTTTTTTCAGTAACTTTGCCAAGACAATTAATTAAAATGAACTCAAAATCTATAGGAATACAGTCCTATTCTACTAACTTTGTCTCTAAATTTCTAAAAATAGTTCATATCCTTGCCATCATTTCTGATAGTCCAGTGCTTTTATTTTCAGAAATATTTTTCTCTCCCTCATTGTTTTAAAAGGGCCTGGCTTATATTCAGAAAGATGTAACATATCAAAGAGAGAGAGAGAAAAAAAAAGCCCTCCTATGACTGACAAACTTATTTTGGTGAAATTTGGGCTATAAAATCCAATTCTTTCATTAAGTCCCTCTTTTATGAAGCTCCCTTAAACATCTGAGTGACACTGTTTTTTTAAAAAGATATTAAGAGAGAAAAATATTGCTATTAGGAAGCTTTAGGGGTACCCAAAGCTCTGGGTCTGCAATGATTTTTGTGCATATATATCTCCCTGGCTTCTCTCTTCTCTCCAGAAATAGAAAGGATTTTTCTGATGATTTAATAGCAATCACAAAGAATTTCTCCTGTTTGTTTTTAATGGTTAACAATTTTGTTACTTGCTTTTTATTCCAATACAGATTGTTTGCTCTTTTATATTGGACTGCAGACATGTCACTTTAATGACATCTTTAGACTTTGAAAACAAAATTACACAGCAGAAGGATGACACATACGGAGCTGATCACAGAACAGTGGTTCAGTAAAGTTGGAACCACATGATCTGCCAGAAGCTGACCTCATTTCTGAATGCTTTTAAGTAATTTGTACAGTTTTGCAATAAGTTTGGAAGAGCAGCTATTTACGTATTCAGTTTCAGTTTATTTTTTGAGGTTTTATATTTTTACTGATTTTATTTTTTTCTTAAATGAACTTTATGTATTTTCTTTAAGAGCAGTTAAGATTGTTTGTAAATAGGAGACATCAGCTACAATTGAATCACACATTTGTTGGAGCCATAATATCATAATATTCTATAATACAGACTATAACTTTTAGGTCTATTAACATGTCTAGCAATACACCTCCATATTTCTTTTATTTTTTTACGGAATTATCTATTCATGAAAGAAGGCCCATTATGAATCCATGAGCCCACTAATTTATTACTTTCCCTTTTTTTTTTCTCTCTGAAAACCAAACAGACATAACTATAATTAAAGACTCTTCAAGGTTAAAGTTGAAACAGGATCTCAGAGTCCGTTTTCAATTTAGATTTTAGATAACACATCTGGAAAAGAAAAAAGGATCTTCTTTTGGCTTATGTAAAAAATTCCCATTAATATGTGCAAGCAAAAGGGAAACAATCAACACATGATACAGAAAAGAGTCACAATTCTTAAGGAAGGAAGGAAATAAGTGGCTAGAATAACTCTTTGCTGATGTTGATTTGTCAGATTTTTAGACTTCTGTTTTAGTTATTTAAAAGAGATTTTCGGAACTCAGTGAGGCTGTGCTCTTTTCCCCACTACTGCAGCATAAAGTCCCAGCCCAGCATCTGGTATCACCCAGACTGGACTCTTCTGAACCAGTCTCTCCTTAGCTACTCTGGCTTGCTCCATGTTATCCTGTCACTAGGAAAACACAGGTGAGAAGACTAGAACAAACGATGATCATTATTTAATCCTTTAAGAAGATAAGGACATGGGTGAGGTTAATGATTTGGGTAGGAGCGAAGTCTTGCCATGGGCTGTCCTGCCTTTCCCTGCTGATGGCTGTGGAAACTTGTACTGCCTTGCAGTTTCACTATAGACAATCTTCTTTCTGTGCTGCTGAAACTGTCTGCTTGCCTTTTTAAGACAGCACAAATAAATCAGCAGAGAAAGAAGAAAACAAACAACAAAGCAAATGCCCTCCTCACAAACTATGTCAGAATTGGTGTGTTTGAACATACTTGGCCAAAGGAACAAGTGAGTCGGTCAAGGAAAGCAGCAACTCTTTGGGTAGGTCCTACTGAAATACAGTTCAAAATATGCAGGTCCGTGGAGGGAGCTCCTGCTCTCCCCAGCCAAATGGTGGTGATAGGAAACTGCTGTGTGTGCGCTATGGTTCTTAACAGCAAAAGAAAATGGGTCTTTAGAGAAGAGATAGCTGCACTGCATCAACCGTGATATAAAAATATTGGAGGAAGACCTTTCCCTGAAGGTCTCAGTTGTCTATAATTTTCTCCTATATGTTAGCGTGAATCAAGAGGCTGTATTTATATCTCATTGACATCATCTACAAAGTGCTCAGTTCTATCAGAAGAAACATTATCTATATGAAAGCATATTCAGCCTCATCCTTTGTGCAACTTTGCAGAGGTACTGAAGAGTCCTTTGTATAATTGTGACAACTTCAAAGCTTCCTCCTCATCTCTGAGGTCAGGTATTACACTTTTCATATTATGATCAGTGAGTTTCTACATCTGCATTCTCTGATTAAAAAATTAAATAATGCATGTTCTTAGAAACATTCTATACAAATTAAGATATAAACAGTAATGTCTTCTTTGTAGTTCGGTTGCAGCTTGCATTTAAGGGTTTTTAATCATCCTGCAAAAACTAGTGAATTGTAACACATCGGTTGAGTGTTATCAGTGTTGATTTTCTGTGGAAGGAGGCCTGGAAGTCTGAAAACACCTCTATGAAAAAAGAAACATAGTTTTTATGCAAAATAATGTGAACACCAAAATGGTAATGAGGTGTATTCACAAAGGCTAACATTAGCCTGGAAAAGCTAGTTTTCTTCCTAAATTTAATGGAAGGAGATGCACACCTCAAGAAAGAAATCCAACAGAAGCCTAACTTCAGATACTCTTAATTGCCCTCTACGGCTACAAGAGAGGGAGTGGATCCAGGGCCTACAGTCACCATTCTGTGTACTCCATGTTTCAATGGCCTTAGAAGCCAATGCCTTTTGCAGAAATGTGCCCAAAACCACAGTTTTCTTTTAGAATAGCTGGAATTAAAAGTGGCTGTAAAGTGCTGCATCTTAGGTATGGGGACAGCTTGAAAGAATGGTTCTCGGAGTTCTCAATGAGAATGGTTCTCATTGACACATTCAGCAATTTACATGTCTGAAATGACTTGTGATAAAAATTAGTGAGCACAGTTGTTCATGCAATATTCAGAGATGAATGAGGGTGAAAATTCAACACTTCATTTACACACTATTCTCTGAAAGACAAAAAATATTTGAAAAGCCAAGTCAAAAGAATGAAAGGAAATCTTTCTAATATGCTTCACAAAAAAAGGGCTGCTAAAATAAACATTGGCTTTTTGTACTGAAAAATTAGGATAACAAAGTGAAACTTTTGTATTATTCTCTAGTTGTAGTAAGTTTCTCTAAAATGGTAAGTTAGTTAGGATAATGCATCTGATTCTCTTACATACTTCTGTGGAAATCAGGGTGAAAGAAACCAAAAGGTTACACCCATTTAAGAGACATGATAATGCAGTTCTGGCTCTACTGTTGCTTTGTCCAAGCCCTACTCTTTGCACCACATGCTTCATGACTCTGCAGGGCCAGGACTGATGGGATTTGATGACTGCTGCTTCCACTGTTAGGTTTAAATAGACTGTTAAAGTTATTGGGGTTTTGCTCCTGTTTCGTACCATATGACTTAGGGCAACAAAGAGACAAATATAGGTCCTTCAAAGAGAATTTAGTGTGGTTGAGTCTAAGGAATGTGATAAAGATATATGAGGTTATAAGTTAGAGAATTAATAGGATTACATATGGGGAAAAAATCAAGCAAAGTAGAACATTTGGAGGATCAGACAAGCGCCACAGATTCTGGAAGAATTGAACACTTCATTTGTATTATTTTTGGTTCCTCACTTTTTTAAAAATGAAATGGTTCTCTGAAGGACAGCAAGATTTATACTCCATATAAATAAAAAAATTTCTGGGATATTTTTATAGTATAATTCACTGTGGAGAAGACATTTGTTTACAGTAATCAAATAATCCTTGATATTATTTACTTCCTTTTTTTAATGTTTGAGTTTACAAGACATTTTCCCTAGGAATAAATAGGGAATAAACTGACATCGTGCCACTATCACCACTGTTTTGTCAAAAACTATAATGCAGTTCATCAGTAGAAAAATTCTCCATTCTGGTTACTTTGATTTAATTTGACTAGACAAAAGAAAATACCTGCCTGAAAGAAACAGAGTATCAAAAATGTTCAGGACTCAACAACATTGATCAGTTTGTGCTGATAACCAAATGTGGGATTTCGTATGTGGAACTTTTCTGAAAATCTAGCATTTAGTTGCTTGTTTGTTCTGCCTACAATGGGCTTATGGCCTTTTTGCCTTTTCCCCCATCTTTCTCTCCACTCAGTTCCTTTTTAGCATTTTTTAATAGCCTAATTTGGTTAGAGCATTCCTTCTACTTGAACTTTTTAAGCACTCTGGCAAGAAAAGTGATGGCAATTAAAATTTATGGATTTAATTTCTATCCCTGAGACAGACCAGCACTCTATGCCCAGACCAATGGTTTAGATGAAGTAAGACAAAGATGATTCCTGCAAAGTACTAGATTATTATATTTTGCTCAGACATTATGTTAGTGATCAGATCCTGTCTTATACTTTGAGAGATTCAAGAAAACGGCTACAGAACTTGCATGTCTTTTATTCTTTTTGCTCTAATTTCCAATTAAATATACTTTGTTCCTTTTGGCAGGCATAACTCGTGAAAATAGCGATTCAGACTCCACAGTTTACTTGGGAAAACCTCGTGCTTTAATGATTTTTTTATTTTTTAAAACAAGTTTAGCTACTTTAGGTAAAAATTGGTATGGGAATATGCTGTTTGCATCCAAGCATGCGCCTTGAAAGCTAAAGAAGCTTCTTCTCAGATATTGCCAGTTATTATCCTCAATTTGCATTTGACAAAGAAAATACTGCTCCAACTATATCAGTGTCCGTCAAGCCATCTTGTTTTACAGTTGATATAGCACTATCTCTATGTAAAACATACAGTTAATAGGTCCGGGATAATAAGGATTTTTTTTTATGTCTGCTTTTACTATCATGTCCAATCAATGCTTTTCATGGCTGTTTAGCCTGACTAATGACTTCCAAATGACCACAGAAGACAGAAGTCTGGGTGTTGCAAAGTGTGAGGGATTAATTTCAAAAAGCCTGCCTGAATTGCATTAATGTATCTACTTGACTTGTGCACATCTCCAGGGCAAAATGTAGTCAGGCAAAAGGTAATAAAGAAGATTTCAGATTGCAATTTTCCTATTTCTAAAATGAAATATGGTTAATTGACTTATCATTCAATTTCAAGTGCAGCAGTGGAAAAATCCTGTCAGTCTTCCTCGGTTTTGGTTTTGTGCAAACTGTTCTCCAAAGTTACCTGGAAAAGAATCCTTTGGAGTGTATTCGGTTCTTGCATATGTGTATATAAGTATAAATGTATATACATATGCATTTATACATATTGGATATGATGTGATGTGATATGATATGTATGTAATTATATATGTATTTATGTATGTGTTCATGTATATACGCATATGAGATAAACCAGGTTTACTGTGCTGTGTTCTAATTTACTTTTTCGGTAGTCACCGTCTGCATTTAATTCTTACAATATTTTATTATGACTATAAGGTATATACAGACTGAAGGAAGAATTACTATCAATGCACCTAGAGTGCACAGAAGAGTAAGCAAAATCTGGAATTCTACAGACCCAACAGTACTACATTAAAGCAGAATTATTTTATCAGTAAATTTCCAAGGTCTCCTGCAGTTATCTGCAACAATTTGAAGTCAAAATAGGAATGAGGAAAAATATCTTATAGATTTTTGGTATATTAAATAATATTTCAGATGGAGTATGTATGCAGTAAAAGCATTGAAAACATAATTTTGGAATTTTCAATACCTTTACTACAATATAGAAAATAGTGATTATTTCAAAGATTATTATTTTTGCACTAGTGTGTGTAAATTTCAATAACATTTTGGGTTAATTTTTCTATTGTTGAGGTATTGTATCAAAATGTTCTTTATATTTAAGCTTATGCAGTTTGAGAGTGAATAATTTTGCAGCAATAGTATATATTTGTCACTTAAATCTAAGTACTTTGGACTTCCTTATTAGGTGTACATTTTTAATGTCAAGGTTTCAATATTAAATATAGATTTATTTTGTCAATTGTGATGTTGACAAATTTAATTGACCGTAATTGTTAAAATTGCTGGTCATTAATTTATTCTCAGATTTTCTGTGTGAAAATATAAACCTGCAAAAGTGCCATTGTCAATTACAGTCCATTTGAAGTGACCTAATTAGCATTGTGTGATGAACCAACACATGGAAAAACAAATGGGGAGACATGGTGGGGACATAATTGAATGTGACATGAATACTAATATTGACTTTATACTATCTGAGTCATTGAATATCTGTCCAATGAAACGGATGCGATTTTACTGCATGTTCTTATTTGCTAGAATGGTATGAAGGAAAATGAGTAACACCTGAATCCTTCCTGCTGGAAAAGAGCGCGGGCAGTATGAATCAAAAGGCTGAAATAAAGTCGGTGGAAAGCGATGGACAATCTGGCCCATTTTCTCCAGTGTTCTGAATAACTTCCTTCCTTTTGTTATTTGCTACACTACTGCTTAAAGTCATTGCATTGTTCCTGAGATGAAAACAGTTGAAGATGCAAATGAGGGAGTATCTAGAGAGGAGAAAAGCTAAAAAGCATGTCAGTCATCATCAAGTCACTATTGCCACGATCCTTGAATTGTTACACCAACAGACAATGGTAAGTGCTTATAATGTCCCACAATCTTCTCATTAAACCTTGGAGCACTAGCTTGGAAATGGCTGAGACCACCGTGAATGCTGTGGTTTCTTCTCATTCTGTGAACAGAACTGAAGGCTGTTTTGATGAAGACACATCAGGTCCTGGGGCGCGGGCTGCCAAATGCATGCAATCCTTCCTGTAAGTGGATCTGTAGAATAGAAGTCAACCATAGTTTGAAGTTTATCTCCTGTTAGCTCATATATGTTTTGGCTCCTGTATTTATTTGTCCACTGCTGGATGACCCAAATGCTGCTGTTGACATGAGGAGGTTTGTGAGAAGGCCTTTTAGACTCTCAGGCTGTCAAAACTCTGCGTCTTCTCTGTATATGGCAGGAGGTTCATCATTCATGGAAAGCATTTCCCTTTGGCACACAAGGCCAAGAGCCTAGAAGACTGAAGAAGTTAAAAGATTGAAGAGAAGATAGAGAGGAAGCCAAGAAAGAGGAAAGAAGAGGCAAAAAGTGGAGAGGAGAGATGCTTATTATGTATTATATGGATTTTACAGCCCTTCTGATAATAAAATGTTTGTGTGAAATATCCAGTGTGTTAAAAATGCCTGTACAGAAATAAAAGGAAATTCCTTAAGTTCCTTTTGAATTAAAATATTTACAATATCATTGTATTCCTTCTGCATTTTTATGATGAACTTGCTTCTATATGTGTTTGAGACTGGATATATGTATATGACATCTAAAAGCATCCGTTAAAATATGACTTTAAAAGACGCAGTATGATGAGTCATGTGATTCAGTCTCAATAACCAAAACATCTAGAAATTGCTTCTCTTCATGCCAGTTAACTGGTAGCAGAATATACTCCTTCTAAGTATTCATTTCTTAGTAATATTCAAATTTGGTCACTTTGGTCACTACTGCAAAATCTGAAGACTAAATTGTTTCTTTTGCCTAACACACATAGTTGTCATATCTCTGATACTAGCAAAGCCAAAATCGTTTATTTTGCAAAAGGTTTTTCAGAGAACTAATTATACATCAAGTGGGGTGATGCTCAGAGTAGAATGAATGAGAAATAATGAGAAAAACGAATCCAATAATTACTTAAAGTAGTGAGTGTTAGCTTCTCCTCTGATCCTGTGGTGGTGGTAGTCAGGAGTAGCTTCAAAGTAACAATACATATCCAGGCACTGAGGACATTTTTATTCTCCTATTCATGTTTTACTGCATTACAAAAATCCAGTAGATTTAGTCTGTTTTCAATTACACTAGCCACTTACACATGTAGTGCAAAGCTCTCTGTACCGTTGTACTGGTCAACAAAAGACAATGATTAAATTCTAAAAAAAGCATTAGATGAAACTGCTACTACAATAGGCATCAGTAATCAGAGGCATAATCATTTTCTGCTGGAAATTTGTAGCTGTAAAGTGAACAAAAATGCACATTCGGCTTTGAAGTCCATTTTCATGCAAAGATCAAATAGCTCTATCAGATTTACTCTTCACAGTTTTGAAGTGTAAATGTACATCAATTCAGAGACAAGGAATTATTTACTGTACCTTTGTGGAGCAGGCATGTGTTTAAAAATATGTTTGACAAAATTATTTTTCTTTAACTGTTAAAATTTTGGAGATACTCGTATTTAATGGAAAGGAAAAGGCCCAGAAGTAATCACAATTGCTTTCTAGTTATTGTAAGGGGATGGCATATTCACAGGCCATTGTGCTGACACCCTCAGGATTTCCAGTACCTGAAGGGACCAGCACTGTTGCACCTTGTCTGAGTATACAGACTTAAAATGGAACTTAGCTCATTGACCTGAAGATCAACTACACATTTGTAAGTATGCATTTAATAAGTCTAGCTCCATACTGCCTGGAAGCTGCTTTACCAAGCACCTCTTCATCTCTCTCAGCTGCCAGACTTGAATGGAGATTGTGTTTTTCTAGCATAGACACATACACAGTATTCAGTTTTGACAATACACAAAACAATGAATTTCTCGGATATCAGTATGGAATAAAGGCAGATGAGTACGAGTGGAAAACTCAGGTGCATGAGAGGAAAGGAAGTGCTAATGGATCTAAGGGCAAGGAGAAGATTTAAATTGTATTGCAAAAATATATATGTATTTTTAATATAAGGGGAAGTTGACTGAAGTTTGGGGCCTGTCAACACCATGCGGAACTCATAGGACTCATAGTAGAACAATTTGAAAGTTTCACTGGAAAGTGTTAGTTCATCAAAGCTGATCACAGGAAAGTGGGAGTGGGTGGAAGGGCCCACAGAGTCAAGAATTCTGCAAGATGCCCACGGAAGAATCATTTTTAGGGAGAGGTACCAAGCTTTATTCAGAAATGTATTTGGAAAAACATACAGTCTGCTTACTTAGAGATCTGGTTTGGAAATGTAGTCTTCGTAAGTATTCATTTTTTTCTATTACTCTGTCTTCTGGAAGAAAACCATCTCCTCTACAATAGAGGGATAAAACCTTGCAACATTGAGTGAGTTTTTTAAACCCAAAGTGGGTAAACATCCCAAACTGAGGAAGAAGAAGAGGACACATGAAAATAACACAACCCTCCCATGGAAAGTCTGCTTTTGTTGAAATTTTACACACTGGAAGTGTGTAAACTTTCACACTGTACAACTGTACATAACAAAATTGAAAGTATACAGCTTTCCTTGAAGTATTGCTCTTTATTTTTAGTGGTGTGTGACTTTTATCAGCAGCTATTTTTAGCTACTGCATGCGCACAGCTCTATATTCATACATACATATATATGTATGTACGTATATACAGATATATGGATATATAGAAAAACAGAGAGGGCTTGCTTGCAGGCATATTTCTCAGTCATACGGTTGCTATTGCATTATGTGTCCTGGACTATTTTCTCCATGAGAAAATGACAGGTGGATAATGACTGTGTAGGTATGGACGTGAAAAGCAGGATACTTCTAACTTCTTACCAAATATATCACTGCAAATGATTGCAGGTAAAGGTTCACAGATTTGTCTCCTGTTGTCATTTAAGGGATCATTTTCCTGAATGGTAAGATATTGAATGGATAAATTATAGGATATCAGCAATTAAAGTGATAGCTGAAATTTTGCAAAGTGCGTGGAATAAGTGAATATGCACTTTTAGTCAGATCCATATTTTCAACACAAGATATCTCTGCTAGCGATAAAGCAAACCAAGGACTTGTGTCTATTTGTGTTTATTATTAAGCTGCAGTGTTGTGAGATCAAGACATTTTTAGTCAAGTGAAGTCTCTTTTTTCAACCAGTGCAAGATGTAGTCCTAAATTTATATAAACCATTCCTGTCTACAAGAAATCAACATGAATACTTGAAAAATAATGAGCCCCAAAAGGATACCGATTACTTTCATTTCATAATTTCAGATGATATAAACAAACAGTGATAGGATTTTTAGATACTAATATAATATAAATAGAAAGATGGACTAGATAAAACCAGCTGAACACTAGTCTGTCCTCAAGACCTAACAGGGAAGTAATAATGTGCTTTTGAATATGTTGCAATGACTTTTGGCAGATATGCCGTATACAATCCCATACTACAGAAAACCATTGAATTTGATTGACTATTTAATCCATTTCTGAAAGAGCATCACTAAGAGGATGCTTATATTATTAGTATTTTTTTAAGCCAGAATGGTACAGGGTTGTCAAAATGCTACTTGCAGCCATGCTGACTGCTAGTTAGTTTGCCATGTCCAGTAGTAGTAGATATTTTAAAAGCTGAGAAAAAATGTTTGCTGATATTTGCTAGAGACTTTCTTCTATGAAATGCCTATTTGATTTCATTACATTAATTCTGTTTTGTCCTTACCAACAGCACTTTGAACACAGTGGGACATAGAGCTTGTAAAAAGACATCAGTCATTGGAAAACAACTTGAAATATCATTGTTTGAAATTGAAAAACCATACAAATTTTTAGCATTAAGCATTTTGTAAGACATAACACATACAATATATACCATACACCAAAAATACATATAAAAGCATGCATACTTTTTATTTATTAATGTCTGCTTAAATATCATTAGATATGTGCCACTTCTTTTGACAGTATAATACTACGTGGTGTTTTTATGTAATTTCATGCCAGGAGAACAATACTGAGGGTATAAATCTGGATTGGTTGATAAAACTCTAACCTACTGGCTGTTTGATAGAACTGCACAAGTGTTACGTAAAGCTCAAAGAGGTTAACACTGTTGGATATGCATGTATTGAACACGAAAGCAGAATTACTGAGTTCTGTAGATGTAGCAGAGAATAGAAAACATTAAGAAACAGTCTGAAGAAAACATGGTGTGGAGACTGATGACTCTGTGTTACCCACTGGACATAAAAACTCAAGTTCTCATAAGGTCTTATAAAAACTACTCCCGTTCTTTTTTCTCTTCCTGTGGAGTACCACAAAGCATATGGTACGATTAGCCTGCAGTTTTCCCTTTAGCACTTCTGAATTCGCTGCTGTTCAACTACTTTAAACAACAGAAAGATGGTTTTACTCTCTCTTGATTCTTCCCTTTCTGGGTCTCATTTTTCCAACTGAATTAAAGTCTTTCATAAGCACAAAATGTTTTGAAAAATATTACTAAAAATATGCACACAAGCAAGCATGTTTTAACATGGTCTGTGTCTCACCTTGGTCTCATGTGTTACCTGAGAAGCTGTCCTTTCTGAAACCGTGTAGCAGAGAGGAATTCTTAAAGGCCAAGGTAAGATATAGTGGGTAGCTGCTATCTTAGGTGCCTAAATTCATTACTGATATCCTCCATCCACCACTAGCACCTTGTCCTGGAGTGGGCTTCTCTTGAGAGGACTTAACATACATGAACTTAATATTCTTTTTTTT
>NW_010586741.1:0-74493 GCF_000705375.1 Tinamus guttatus
GGGGGAAAAACCATTCTACCTGATGTCACAGGGTAAGGTCTGTTCAGATCCCGTGTTGTGCTAGTTCTGCCCTGCTCATCTGAAGCAGCAGCTCTCAATGCCTGTATTGGTGTTTTGAGTTACTCATGGTTATTGAGTACTGAGCTGTTTGCTGGCCTTGCACCAAATCTGCAGAACTAAGTTATCCGCTGCTACCGGGTGCTGGTCACCGAAGTAGAGATTGAATAAATCCAACTGTTCAGTAACTTTAACGACAATGTTAACCACATTCCTTATCCATTTCTACAGCTAGAGAGACTAACTGTGGAAATGTCTATGCTATTAGCTTCTAGTATAAGCTGGTAGAAAACCAAAATTGGAGAAAGATGACAACCGGTGAATGTTGCCAATGAGAGAATTCTGTCCTATCAGAAAGTACTGATTTATATTAGCAAATACCTATCATTTGATTCCAACTTGATTCCAAAATGTGTCTAAGTCATTTTGACAATAAGACTTTTCATTTTTTCAAATAAATCCTCTGCTCTATAGGAAATACAGTTCAGGTCCTGGCAAGGTTTTCTGTGTGTGCTCTGCACGTGACTAGTTGTAGCAGGCATTTTTATCAGCACAGGAAAGAACTTAGTCAAGGATGCTATTTTAAATTGTTTGGCACAGCAGTCCTCTCTTGCTCTGTATGTGTGTGCAGAGCCTGGTTGGCTCATTCTACATCAGGAATTTGTGCGTCATAGTGCAAACATTCCCACATTTTTTCATCCAATATTGATAATTTTTCTTTGCTGTAGGAATTACCTGCCCTAGTAATGTGGTAACATGGTGTCCGTGAAAATGTGATGTCCAGCATTAATGAAAAATCAAACAGACCTTTTCTTTGGAATGTTGAGTCTGAATCCTTTCCTGTTTGTAGTCTTCAGCCTGGATTATTGTGATGTTCTTGATTTTGGACCTTGAGTTCAAATAAGCCCATTTGGATAGTGCTACTTGTAAAATGGGCTTGTGTGAGCTATTGTAGAGATGTTAATGTGGATCAAAACTTTACAGTTTTAACCTACTGTCTGGGCACCTAGCAAGCATCAGGTTCAACCACAGCATAGGGGATGCAGAGGGAGAACCTGTACCCCGCAAATGGAGCAAGTAATACCCCAGAAATGAAATATAATGGTGTGAGTCATTGAAGTGTCCTGTAACAGACTAGTGCTGCGCAAATCAATATCCTGAGAAAACTCAGAGTTATTTTTTGATAATGCCCAGTTTCAACAAAGGAGTAAAAAAACAGAAATAGTGCTTTCTATTCACCCAGATGAGTGATTCCTGTTAAGCCATCTCTGTGCTTTGTTTTTCCTCAGCTCAGCTGGTCTGCACGTGTAGAGCTTTTTGGCCCAAGTTGCAGCATTCAGAGACAACGGTCATTACTGAAACTCCTGCTGATGTCATGGAAAGACAGGACCTTGGTGGTAACCCCTAACAACCAGAGCTATAGTAAACAATAAATGCTACCTCCTCTAAGACATTAGATTTTAAAGAGACTTAACAGGATGGTGCCTGTCTGCCAAGAATCATAAACTTCTCCTGATTTAACGATAGCTTTCCTGAAAGCACCATCTTGCTGCTGAGGTTTAGCCATGATTTTGATATACCTAATAAAAGTAAAGTAATTCTGTTTAAATCTTCGCATAGCTAGAATGTGCTGTTCTTTCCATCACCTAAAATTTTCATGGCCTTTCACATTAGAAATTAGGGATGACATGTTGGCATGTTAGTTACAAGGAAAATGACAGTGTAATTCTCGTAATTTGAAAAACATAACTTGTTTCCAAGGTGTATTTTCTTTCTAATCAAATGAGTGAACTTGTTTCTTCCTGTAGAATGGCGCAGCAATGTGGAACTGTACAAGGCGTTCTGTTTGCTTTTGCCTTTGCAGTTCTCTTCGCAGCCTCAAGCTGTGCCTGCTGTTTTGCTTTTGTGAGCTTACTCGTGGCTTCCAGGACTATATATAGAGTTTGCTATTAAAGGGCATTCATTCATTTTATGCAGTTTGTATTATTTTTTTCTTCTGTCTTGACAGAAAAGCACCACATCTGTGAAAACAACACTGCTCCGACCTAGCAGCATAAAGCTTTGCTTTTCTCTGTAAGCCAACAGCAGCAGGCGACTGGGCAGCCCCGAGCAGGCCAACACGGCGGCTTTTTGAGAGTGCCATGATAGTTGCTGGAACAGCTTGGTTGAGGGAACTGGCTATTTGTACTATGTTCACATTCAGCTTTCTCTGGCTTAGATCTTGAGGTAGCAATAACTGCATAGGGAGACATCTCTGTTCATATTATTATCAATGCTTAAAGACATCTATGGTAGCATACAACTACTGTACCAAACTCCACTTTTTTTTACAGGCCTCTACTTTAAGCTGTGCTTTACTTCAGGTTAGATGAGGACCTAAGCAAACTTTCTGTGCATTACCAGTGGTATAGGAGCTAGTTATTACTGCATACTTCAAAAACCTAACTTGCCATAGACCTGAGGTTCCCTAAAATAACTGAAGCAAATTTGACTTTGCATTAGGAGTAAGAACAGGAAATTTAAAAAAGATGCAGGGGAAACATTTGGAAAATATATAGCTATTGTTGTACATAGGGTTTCATGGTGTCTGTGAAATATTAGGGCAAATGAAGGAAACCGCAGCAAAAAACCTTCAAGTTTCTTGATTTCCACTGAGCTGTCCAGCTCTTCTTTTCTTGCAGATAGTGATTAAAACATACTGCTCTGCAATTTTTTTTTTCAATTGCTTCCTGGATGATTTATTCGGAATTATCCTGATGTTGTTCTTACTGCTCTCTATGAAAAAGAATTCTTCTCAGTTTCCTTAATGTTATCTGTAATCAACATTACTTTAGAAAATGCTGGGGTCAGAAAAGAGGGAAAACAAGGTCATGCATGTTTCGTTGCAATGGATTTTTTGAACTGAATGCATTTTTAATACTAAATATGTTTACTAACACCAAGAGCAGAAAAACCCTCACAAATGTAGCAGCACGTAGAATTGAAGTTTAGCTAGGAGCTATTATGGAAAAGTGGGAAAAAGAGGAGAGTCGGGTTATTGTCTTATCACTGTGTGTTCATTCTTTATTCTAAAAATTATTATAATAGCCCTGTTAATGAAGATATACAAGGACCCATGTCACTTTTCAGTGTGTAACATACCTATGCCATATATTTTAAGCTTGTAAAACTTGCTAACTGCAAGTAAATTGCAAAAAGAATTCATGTTAATTCACTCTATAGGAAATATTTTCTTCGAGCTTTATCTCAAGAAGTATATTTTATTGGACTTTCATTGGACTCATAATTCAAGGGGTAGTAGGTTTTGTCTAATCCTCTGATTGTTCATGCTGTCTGCAATCTGAGTAAATCACATGCATCATAATGTGATCAGCTTCAAATGATTCTAATCTAAATTATAAATTTAAATTTAAATCATAGTCCTCACAAGATTTAAGGCTACAAATTACAAATTAAAGAGACAGGGAAATTTTTAACAGATATTGCTTCGTTAATGTATTGGCATCCCGGTGAAGAACAGACAAAATGCTCTATTGAAGGATTAGATAACTAAGAGAAAGTTAGATATTTCACTATGATCTGCATTTTAAGATATATTCAGATATACTCAAATTGATGCATGGTTGCTGCTGTTTTTCAAGATTCTCAGCTAGTGTCTTCGTTCCTAATAAAGTCAGACCCAGGAGAGAGGGTGTTTGGGGTTCAGCATGGCCTGGCATAGTTCAAAAGGACAGAGGAGGACATTTCCACAGCTGGAACAAACATTCTTCAGGTTTACTTTCTCAGAACTGCTGGATTTTTGTTTGGTTTTGTTCAACACAGCAGATATTGAGTGTTACTAGCTGATTAAAGTAAGTTAGCTAACTCAAAGGTAAAAGGCAACTCTTGCAGGTCCTTCCTCCTTTCTCTCCATATTTTTTTTTAAACAATACTTCCCTTCTTTAGATAAAGAGAGTAATACCGAAAGGATGCTATTTATATATATGTGGGAGATGCTTTTTAATTTATATGAAATTGGCCCTGCGTGATACAAAAAAGAGTGAAGGTCTCTGTGGAATGCGTTTCATGTCCTACAGCTGTTGGCTGTCTGGTTTGATACTTCAGATGAAACTTCTTAAATGTATACCCATATTTACATATATATATATATATATGCATATGCGTATGGTTGATCGCAGTTTTATCCATCTTGGCTATTACTCTCAAAATCTGTGCTACAAGTATCTGGGGGGGAAAGTACAGAAGCCCCACTTTGAAGTTTTGGCATGGTGTCATTCTCTGAATATTATGAACTTTCTGACATAAGTGGAAGTTTATGTTATTTTGCGGGGGGGAGGGTGGAATCTGTATCATAAATTTGAGTGTAAGAATGTGTTGACTGTCAATAAAATTTTATCAGTTATTCTTTTAATTTTGAGTTGCATTTGTATACTATCAGATCATGACGATTAGGACCATATTGACTTTCCTTTCACATAATGTGCAAAAGCTCCTAATGGATTTCTCTTTTGAACAGTTTTGCCATTTAACTTAGTCCACATCTGCTCTATCAATCTGGTGTCTCATTCTAGCAGTACAGTTTGATGTATATAAATAACCCCTTTCTCTTTTTCTCCTGGCCTCTTCTGGCTGACAGTACCCATGAGGGGAATTGTACTTCTGCAGAATTTGAACTTGCGTGTCTGAGAGTGGATATATCAAACAGTAGTTTTCCTATTAGTTGCCTGAGTGCTTCTTTTTTGAAGTCGGTGTAGGCCCTTTGCCTTCCATCTTTATCCCTTTACTCTTACCTGTAAGTGTAGTTGTCAAAATCTCAGAAAACCTCTGTTTTCATTTTCTGAAATGGTGGTTTCTTTCAACCAAAATTACTGCACCTTTTGGGATCTTGTCAGCTCTTGACTTGTATTTCTAACCTGTGGGGTACTTCATTTTGCTTTTTATACTTTAGTATGTCACTTGGCGTACTTTTTCTGTTCACTTTCTTTAGCATTTTGTGCAAGTCCCTCCCAGTGTGACCCTTCATTCATAGAATCATAGAATGCTTAAGGTTGGAAAGGACCTTTAGAGGTCATCTAGTCCAACCCCCCTGCACACGCAGGGTCACCTAGAGCACGTGGCACAGAACTGTGTCCAAGCGGGTTTTGAAGATCTCCAGAGAAGGAGACTCCACAACCTCTCTGTATAGACACTGATCAGGTCTCCTCTCAGCCTTCTCTTCTCCAGGCTGAACAGGCCCAGCTCCCTCAGTCTCTCCTCATAGGGCAGATGTTCCAGGCCCCTGATCATCCTTGTGGCCCTGCGCTGGACTCTCTCCTGCAGCTCCACATCCCTCTTGTACTGTGGAGCCCAGAACTGGACACAATACTCCAGATGTGGCCTCACCAGGGCTGAGTAGAGGGGCAGGATCACCTCCCTCGACCTGCTGGAGATGCTCTTCTTAATGCACCCCAGGATCCCATTGGCCTTCTTGGCCACGAGGGCACACTGCTGCCTCATGGTCAACTTGTCATCCACCATGACACCCAGGTCCCTCTCTGCAGGGCTGCTCTCCAGAAGGCCAGTCATTCCCTTAAAGGGAAGTCTCTGGATTATCTCCTTCTGTTTTCGTTCCTGTGCAGAAGACAGGAAGATGTGCTGCTTTTCTTAGGCTTTATCCTCTTTGTCCAGAATAAATGCTGAGGCTGTCTTGCTGACATTTTGCAGGCTATTAGCAATTATCTCTGAATTAAAAAGTTCAAAACAGACTGCTTATCTTCTCCATCTTCAGTCATCCCTCCCATCTTTCTTAATTGCTATATATAAAACTTGCAAAACTATTGTGTTTTTTTATTGTTTGAGCCAGTCCGTATCTTACACAGGCTTTTTCCTAGATCTTGACATTGTGAGCACTCCTAAATTCCTTTCTCTGTAATTAATGGTAGGACTTGGCTTGTGTTTTCAAAACTCTCTAGCCGTTTTCTGCTATCTCATGTTTCAGAACTGCAACTTCCTTTTTCCTGCCTTTGACAAATGTAGTCTTTCACCTCTGACAAAATCGGTGTTCAAAGATCATTTCCTTATTCTTGCTTTAACTGTTTTTGCATTGTATTGTGTGAAATAAGATCTCCTTGTCTTTATTTTCACAGAGTGCTTTTACTCTGCTGACTTTAAGCTCATAGGGAGGCTGGCACCTGCCTTTCATTACCCCTCTTATCTCTCTCCATTGACAAGTTACTCAGCTTTTCAAATAAGTTGGCTTATGCTTTCTCCAAAATTACTACTGCTCATATTTGAAAAATGCTCTTTATTCAGAATATTTTCTCTGCCATTTCCTCTCTCCCTAAGGATGGGGGGAGGGGGAAAAACCTTTATTGCTTAAAGACCAGTGGTCAGTCTATCAGTGGTCAGTGATCCGAATGTGCTTATGATACCGCATGCTTTTAGCACAGAAGATAGTGGGCTGTGCACTGTCCTTTAGCAAGCCAGTATAAAACAAATGGTAAGATCAAGCTGTGAGTTTCTGCATTAGATGCAGATTTCAGACATCCCAGGACTCAGCAGGCTCATGATCCTAAAGACATATGCTGGTAACGTCTTTGAATGTATGTTTCAAAATCCAGATTGCCTCCTGATGGCAATCTGAAGGTGACACTAGCAGTCTGAGATAGGCTTCCAGTGGTATTTTTAGTAACAAGTATCTGATATGGTGGTTAAATGACTTGCATGTCTGATTAGTATCTTCCAGACAGAGCTATTTTTTTTTTACTGGTAAAGAGTCATGAAAGATTTCTATGCTTGTTTGTCAGAATTATGCCTGTTTCTATATGGCCAATAAATAAAGTATGCCCTTCCTTTAGATTTCTTTGCCTGGGGCCAGTTAAAGTATTTCAAGACATCTAATATCTGTCTTAGGTAAACTGGACAAGGTAAACATCAGTAGATCAACTTTAAGCAGAGTGGTTTAGTGCTAAGGAAAGTTTTGACATCACAATTAATACTGTAAAAACTGGATGAATTCCCTGTCATGTTAAACAATTTATATAAGGTAGACTCCTATTTGTCAATTTAGGATGCTTCTCAAATTCTTTCAAGTTTTGGGTAGCCATTGATTTATGATTAACAGTTGGGATGGAATGATTGTTTAGGAAGAACTCTTCCTTATAACTGAAAGAGCTCCTTGGTCTACCAGCGTGGTGAGGAAGAGCAAGCAGTGGTTTTCAGGGTGGTTTTCAGCAAGGAGGTATCTCTCAGTCTGCCTCAAAAGGCAAAGCTGGTTTCATAAACATAAGGAATGTCGTGAGCTGTGGAAGAGCGAGTTAGTATTGCTTTCCTATGTGCCGATAATCCTTATGGCAGTCTCAAATTCTGCAACCACTGGAGTCTCCTGCTACATTGCTCACTCTAAATATACCCCTAAGGCAGGGAAGCATCAAAGTGAACACCTGTAACTGAGGTAAGAAGTTACCTGTCATTCTTCTAATATTCTTAGCACTCTCAGGCTGGTTATAGCAGAACTTCCTATGTACGGAGAAAACTTCCTTTGTAGCCGGAGGAGCCATTCAAGTCGAACCAGCCGCGTACACATCGTCTAAGTGAGGTGCTCAATGGTATTTCTAACTCGGGACTTGAGGGATATTGCATACCCTTCTGTATGTAATTCAGTAAACAAGAGCTAGAGAACCTACAGCTCTAGTGGTTGTCAGTATTATTCAGTGTATATGTTAAAAAATAATAAGTTTTCATTACTTCCCAAAGTTTAATATCCCAAACAGCACACTTGCTCTCACAAGGAAGCGTTGAATATTGTGTTCCCCCAAGACTGTCTATGTTACTGGATGGAAGTCGGCAGTTACAAAGCAGATCTGCTGTAATCCAGACAGCTGAGGAAGCTGGTGCTGCAGTTGCTTGCCCAGTCTCATGCTCTGCCACAAGTGTGTTTGTGTGAGAGCTGCTGTAATGCAAACTGCAAAGAAATATCCCACCCCACCCCACTCTAGCTGACTTTTACTGACTTATGCAGGTGCCTTCCACATACTCCTGCAAAGGCTTTGATGTTTATCGCTCAGGTTTTTTTTTTTTAAATTTATGTCAGAGAAAGGTCAAAGTGCCCTGTCTAAAGACCTGGCTTACGCACCTCGGGCGGTTTAATACGAGGCTGCGTTGTCACATGGCAGGTTTGCTCTTGTAATGCTACGTGACAGGCCGGATTGATACATGTGCTTGTTCTGTCATTTGATTTCACTTGAGTGCACAATAGCTTCATGTAGATGTGTTGTTCTGCCCACTTATTCCTGAGGCTATTGCTGTGTTTTGTTTACTGGCAGTCAGGGTGTTATTAACTGCTCTTTTGAACATGACTACAGGCAGAACCAGTGCTTCAGCGTCCCCCATAACACTTAAATAAATGGTATAAAATTACTTCACACTTCTAACACCGCAAGTTCTACAAGATAATTTAGAAGGCATAAGTGAATGCTTTTTGGTTTTAAATGTTTTGCAAGTGCAGTTTTAATCTGCAGAGTATGGAGTAGTTCTAGGAACACAAGTAGAATTAAGATTAAATTAATATCATGGTGTTTGGAAGGTATTTATGATCCAAATCTTAAAAGCAGACAGAAGAACAGTACTGGAGATTTTGTACTGGTGGTGTCTTCTGAAGAACTGTGACCAATACTTTGCACTTTGCAACTTGGAAATTAAATGGAGGCAGCCTCTGCTGAAAAGCCTGATCACACAGACTACCTACAGCGGAGGGATTTAAATGGGAAGATGTTTGGATTTTTAATGGGGGGAAGGAGTAGATGGTCTGATTCTTCAGTTGACTGCTGTGCATCCTAAAAGTGAAGCAAAGGTATCTGTGAGCAGGCTGCAAAGGGCAGGACAGAGCTGTGTCCGTGCGTGCGGACAGCAGCGCGGGAGAGGCCCCGGTCACCTCCTTCCTCTGGAGGTTCACGTGTGGGTCACTGCCCGAAGCAAGATCCCAGGGTTGGATGGTCAGGGATCTGGCTTATCCTGTTTGAGTGGTGCTGGAGGTCATGGAGGAATATTAGTCAGTTAAGAAAGGCAAGGGTGGTCAGGGCTTTAAAATTTAAATTTTTGGTATGCATCTGTGTTTGTTCAACTTGCTGCTCATCAGTGCTCTCTTCACTATGCAGTTTGAAAGCTGGAATCTAGGCAGTGAAAGGCAGTAGGTTTTAACTTTTAATGATTTGATCTTTTTACTTTTATTTTCTTAAAAAAAAAAGGCGGGGGGGACAAATATAATTCATAGATATTGAGATCACCTTTCTTAAGATTGTTTGCTGGGTACTGAATGGAACATTATTATGTTCTTGCCAAGGAATTTACATTAAACAATTTTCATTTTCAGTATCTTATCACATCATCCAAATATTATGCTATAAATAGAACAGTGTGGGCCAGATTTTTTCTCACTCAGTGCTGTATGCCCTTCTTTTACTTGCTCTCAGCCAGGGTTTTCAACCAAGAAGTAATAAAAGGAGTGTTAATTTTAAGTCTTAGGCCTTTACCATTAGACCTTGTCTTCAGCCTTGGATTCTTGCACCACTCAACTAGCACATCTCACATCCCTCTGCAGAATTAGCTTGGTTCCCTAACTGGACTTGCCTGTGACTGAAGAGTATATATTATGTATTAGCTTGGGATGAGTAATTTAAGAGTTTTTCAGGTTTGGGAGATTCAGCAGATTACTGCTTTCTTTCTCTGTTGTTGATTTTAGCACTCGTTCGGCTTTACATAGCAGTTTCCTGAATGAACTAATGAACCTTACTGATGCTTGGACAAGTTCTGGATAGCTTAAATTGGATGTTGCCTATCCTTTACCTGATATGCAGCCTCAGAGGCTTTTTCTCTATTCTATTTCTAGGCAATTAACTTAATGAAAATGTAATTAATTACAACTTTTAGTTGACATTAAAATTATTTTAATATGTTATCATCATTTAGGAGAACAATGTAATAGTCTGGAGAGAAGTTTCTTACTAACTTTCCAGATCTCAGGACCCACTTATCTATGCTAACTCCCATCTTGTGGATTTAAAGTTCTCAATAGCAGTATGCCCAGTTGATTATATGTATCATGATTTCTTTTTTTTTTCTTCCTGCAGCACAATGATGTATAGTAAATGCATCACTCTTGGATTGTGAGCAATCTTAGGTACAATCTTTGGTCAGCAGGTAAAGTACAGATCTTGTGAACAGAAGCCTTAAATAGAGAGGATTTTTCAGTCAACTACTCGCTGTCATCTCTTCTTAACAGAGTTACTTTCATCCAGATCACTGGTCAGCTCCCTCACCGCTGACTCAAAGCAGGACCCAGTAATAGGGCCTGACCTATGTGCTCTCCTGGCCTAAAATGCTCTCCTCCTCTTCCCTCTTCTGCCTTCCCTCCCACAAAAATATTTATCACTGGTAAACGATACAGATTTTTGATTTTACTGATAGATTCTGTTCTCTAATACTTTTCAGTAGGTAGACAGGTTTATACAGCATGCAATAATTTAAAGCTCGTATTTACATTAACTAGAGATATGTTCTTGAGATTTGTTGCTTTCTTTATTGCTGACAGTTCTGTAAGATTCCAGATACGGTTCATGACCATTGAGGAAAACTAGATTAGAGAATATTGGTCTACGTGCAAGGAGTGGTTGTTCCCCAGTTGGACTGGTGAATCCAGTTGAGAGTTAGTAGTCAAGACAGGCAATATACTTGCAATAAAGAATGCAAAAGAAAGGAAAAAAAAACATGATTTTAGTCATTCAGCTCTTAAGATAGTATTATGGCTAATGTTCGAAGTTTAATCACAAACTCTTCATGCAGGCAATTTATCCCTTCCTCTGATAGAATGGTTTAATATGCAGCAATACTAAAAACAGAGGTTAATTACATTACAAAAAAAAAGTTTTTTCTCTTAATTGTGGGTCTCTACATCAGTTAGAGTGCTGAGTGCTGTAGAGAGTGGTTGGAAAAATGATAATAGAGAGGGGATGAGACTAATTCTGTAATATGGAAATAAGAAAGCAAATTCAGTCTTCAAGGCATGTGATCTAGAGAGAGATCTCCAGTATTAAAGCTAGCCAGCTCTATAAGCTCCCAGTTAGCCTGCTAACCTGTCTTGGGATCTGACTAAGACTGAGTTATGTAGCGAGTGACTTGTCTACGTGCAAGGAAGCTGATCCTGTTCTCCAGGCCCAAGGAGGTTTCTGAAACAGCTATGTTGGTTATTCTCATTTTGAGTGGACTTGAGTGTGAAGCCAGTGGAAGTTTCCAAGATGGTCATCTCTCTCCCTGCTGTCAGTGAAGGCCCCAACAGACTATTTTACCTTCAGACCTCCATTTCAGAGCCTAAACAAGAAACTGTGTCCTCCCTATGGCTCTGTGCTTTGCTCCTTCAACCTTTACCAGGCAGTGCCTGATGCCTTATAGAGGGCAGCAGGGCTGGCTGACTTCGTGTCTCCTAAATACATATTCATAGCTACATGCCCTTAAGATGGAGGGGGAGAAAAGTGAGCAAAAGCACACGTGTTCCTACCTATGTTTTTGTAGGACAAGCCTTGGGCTAAGACATAGGCTTCCAGAGATTTAGGATCTTGTGAATCCCCCCGGATTCCTTTCTCCCTGTGTCATTTCCTTTCTGTCGTGTTTGCTGTGTTCAGCTCACCTGGGTGTGCTCACAGGTTGGTTGTCAGACCTGTCTTGTGTACCAGAAATTAGGCACTTAAGCCTGGCAATAATTAACTGCTAGAGCCTTGTTTGCTGCCTCTTTGCCATGCTTTTATTGGAGTCTGTTTGCTCACTTCTGAGGAAATTCTTGTTGGTATTTTATCAGTTTATGTGAATCTGAGTAAGAGAAGAATTAAGCTATGGGGTAAGCGAAGAGGGAGGCTCTCCTTGGCAAGTCACCTGTATAAACATGTATCAGGGGTGCAAGGAGTTCTGTGGCAATGGCAGTGAAGTGGAAACACAATGAACAGATTTTCCATAGTGTTTCTTGTCAAGAGGTTGCTTGAAAACCCTCTAATCATTTATTGCAGACTGATAACCTTCCTGTCCGCAGCTGGGCGAGGAGCTCTTGGGTGAAGTGTCCTGCTGTGCTGTTGTGTAACTTGCCCTGAGCCCGGCGAAGAGGCAGTTGGAATCTGGCCTCACTGGTATGGATACTTCAAGGCACATATTCACTAAAATAAAGCATCTGGGTATTGAACCTTTGTGGTTATTGCAGAAAATGTGGAAAACCATGATTCTGATTGTGTCAACCCTTTCAGGCATTAGAATGCCTTTTCCAAGGAGTCTGTTGCGCTCAGGCTTCTACGGTTGCACATCTCTTCTATGCCCACACAGTGCTTTGCAATTGCCAAAGGACATTTAGTGTATGGTATGGGTTTAATTTGGGGCAGGGTGAGGATTGGAAGTGAGGGGTTTTAAGTGGTATGTCCTTTTGTGTGCAGAAAAGAGTTTTATTTTATTTTATTTATTTATTTTGCCTTGGGGATTATATAAGAGGCCAGACTTAGCTCCATGCTGAAGTACTTCAGACTGACTTTCCCGTATATAATAAAGTTCTCCTTATCTACTGCTGAGTGTGCATGATGATAACGATGTGCAGCAGTGATTTGTCTCTCTAATTTTCCATATAAACGTGTGAAGGGAACGCAGGTTTGCTTAGGTGTGGATTCGAGGAATGAAATGACCTGATTTGAGTAGTCCTTTCACCTACCTTTTTATTCCTGTTGTAAAGTTTGCTCTAATTTCTGTGTTCATTGTACCCAGCAAGAAAACAGCCTGGACTGCTTTCCAATTCTCTGCTGATTCATTATATGCATTAATCCAGCAGAAAGTACATGCAGCAAAAAGTGGGTAACTTTCTGCAGGGTTAGCACCCTGAAATGGTTCAGGGTGGGATCCAGTGAAGAGTGAAGCTAATGGGTCTAAGTAGAAGTACTTGACTAGATATCTCAGGACTAACATGTTCTGCCCATAGGGCACCCTGGAAGTTAAAATTGATTCCTGGGGTGCCTGTTGATGCTGCTTTCGAAGACACTATTTTGAGATTTCATTTTTTTGAGTGATCTTAGTTGAGTTACTGAAACTGTTATCCTGAGTTCACAGGCAACCATGATAGATATCCTCTTTTTGTAAACTCTATCTCAAAACTGCTTAGGATTCTTGCTCCCATTTCTCTTTTGGGGAAGCTATTTTAGAACCATTACTCTTTGATGACTACCAGCTTTCTTCTGTTTTCTATTTTGCATTTTTTTGGTAAATGCCTAGTTTGTACCTCTAGGAATGTAACAAGTGAGTGTTTTTCCATGTGTGGCCTAATTAACTCTTTCCAAGGCCACCTCTGAACTGGTTCAAGAAACTTACCTGAATTTAAAAGAATTGTAGAAAAAAGAAGGGGATGGGTTATTTTAAACTGATCAGTTCCTTGGTCTTGCTCAATATATGTGGCCTTCCAGAGAACAGTACAAAAGGAAGGTGGTCACTGCTGCACAGAGGGGCACCGGTGGAAGCATTGCCTGGGCATGTGTTTGATAGGTGAGACAGTCCCGAGTTACTGGGAGCATATGTTAACACTTCTAAATATTACAAACATACATGTTAAAAAGAAAAAAAAGGCAGATGTATATCTGCCACTTACTGCATGCAATACAGAAGAATTTCTGGCAACCAAAATGCTTTGTATACTTGGTTTGGCTTAAAATGGTTGGAATGTTGCATTAAAGATGTGCTAGAATCTTTAAATATGATGGCGTAGACAAAGAGGATCTCACAAGCCACCTTTTAATTTGCAATATGCAGCATAGACTGTGGTGCTCCACATCTCCTTTCCATGGTGGGAATGTGAAAATGAGCAGTGACCCTTGCAGATTAGAAAAGACTGCCAATACGTGCTTAATAAGAAATTCAGACAGCTCACTTGTTAGGTATGAAAAATAGATTTTTTTTTTCTTTTAAAAATAATATTTCCTTTAAATACTGTAATTATCCTGTATCCAAATTCTACTGTCAGTAAAAGTAACATTTTCCCATGAGAATTAGTGTTAACTGCCATTATCCCCATTTCAGCACATATTGCCTGCTGCATTTTTTCGGAGTTTCAAATGACTGAGGACTGACTGATTTCTGCCCAAAAGTTTTGTGGTGTTCGTGACTGTAAAAGTACAAAGCAGCAGTTTCATCTTTGTTACATGACTGTTCTATGGATTTGTTTGCTTAAAATAATCAAGACTTACTCAACATACTAATCTGAAAATTATTAATATTTTGCATGCCTAGAGGCAATTAGATGTAAGAAGCCAAAGCAGACTTTGAGAAGATTTACTTTTTATGGATTACTGATGTACAAAATACAGCTGTTTAGTAGTGAAGATAATGTTCACCAGCAGTCCCAGATAAAAACAAACAATGAGATAGTGATGCAATATTGAGAAAAGTTCTAATTTTCTTTTTAATAGAAAAAAAGAGCTACTCATATCCCTGAGTACAGATCTTACTAAAAATTCCAAGTATTAGTATTAGAACAAGTTCAAGCTGTGCATGAGAATTGTGTGAACTGCTCATAACATTTCAGTATTGTTCATTTTGAGCATCTTTGATGTAGCAATTATTGTTTGTATGACATCCTTGAATCAGTGTATTGAATTTTGGGAACTAAAAATTACAAATGTCACCAAAATCCTACATTTCAATTTGCAGTGCCCAGTTTATACATATAGGGCCAAACGCTTTATGAAGAATTGTATGTTTGATATGAATAAATATTTGGAAAAGACTTAAGAGGATTATGCAAACTGTACTGCCTTTTCCATTGTTTTCCACTCCTACATCAGCTCCTTCTCCAGATAAGCCCATGGTCGGTGGTGAGTATGGCAGCTTCTCTACCAATTTTTTATGTTGCATATGTCTCTTTGGGAATAAATTTAGAAACCAAGATTCCTTTTATCCAGAATAACTTTTAGAGGCATTTGTGGATAAGTACATCTCCTTTAATTGAAATGGTGATTAAAAATAACCTTAAGCACCAGAAGCTGAGTTTCCAGAGATTTCCTTTATAGCTATTACAGGTCCAGTTGAATCACTTGTGCTATGAATTTGTTCTTAAAAACTGTGTGTTGCACAGGAATTTCTTCTCTATGAAGTGATGCTTTCTTCTGCCTGCCAGAGGCACCACTTAAAAAGGCACAACCACAGGGAGTTAAAATATTTTTGACTTAAACTGTCACGTCTGGCCGAGGAGTGACCTCAACCTTCTGCTTCGCCTGCTCTGAGTCACTGCCGAGATACTCACGTGCTCCAAATAGGCTGAGGTAACTCTGGTGCTAGAAATTGTTTGTCTTTTTGTGTGTCTTGGATGGCTAAATGAATACAACCTTGACATTGTTAGAAAGGGCACAGCTCCACCCACTCACTGGAGGAGTAGTAGCAGATTAACCACTCTGACGACTTTCATGTGTGTAATCTTTCTAATCTTGAGCTGGTGGCCATGCTGCCTTTCTTCCTTGGCACGTAGGCAGAGCTTGATTGTGCTTTTAATTGTGAAGCTGTTTTTACAGTAATAGGTGCAGGCTGTATTGCAAGGAATTTGAGTATCACACAAAATGTTTTGGCGACAAGATTGGATTGGATTTATGTGAAACCCCCTAAACAATATATTTGGATTAAAAAGTTATTAAGTTGAGCCTTAGGAAACTTTTGAGAGCACTGCTTTTCATACTCACCCCAGCTTTGAAAACTAAAATTAGCAAAAAAAAAAAAAAAAAAAAAAGGGCCTGATGTAGGCAGCCCGACAAATCCAGCACACGGTTTTGGCACTAGTCAATTAATACTTCAGAGGGAGAATAGAGGCTGGAAGCAAAGAAGTTCTTTCCTGATTGTTGCTTCCTTGCATTTGTGGTCCAAACCATAACTTGCACAATTTCAAAACTCACTAATGAGAAAGCTGTTAACACCTATCCTTAATATTACTCCATTAATTTGTGCGTGTTAGTTGCCTTTCTTTTAAAGGCAGAACTGAAAGCTCTTCCCTCCATGATATGCTTGTGAATTGCATATCCCGCTGGGCCGTTTGGATGTTACACAGTGTTTGTGTTGGGGGACCTACTGGTTTTGATTTTTGTTTTGGCAGCAAGGGTAGAGAACGTGGTTCAGAGATTCATTGCCACCTTCTTAGTAGCTTTCAGCTTTTTATTTCCTTCTACCAGTTTGAGATATTGTATTTAAAGTTTTGATGGTACCTCTGAAGAGGGAAAAGTGTGGTTACTTACACAGCTCTGTCTTTCCTAGATTGCTTTTCACAGCTTATAGCATCTTGTAATGGGACTTTCCTCTACTTTCCCCCTTCTATCCTTTATTGCCTCAATCTAAAACAGATCCAGAGCTGCTAAACGCTAGTCTAGCCAGCAGTGACAAGCTCTGCGGGAGGAATATGTTGTTGCGTGACTTGAATACACTGATCAAGTAGCTCAGTTAAGTTATGGCAATGCAAACTGTGGTTACATC
Organism: Tinamus guttatus; assembly: GCF_000705375.1. Next base: position 16,558 of record NW_010586741.1, read on the forward strand.
CTGCTTATACTCTGGAAATATAAACAAAAAGCCTAAAATTTAGAAAACAACACTAGGGTTAAAAAAAAACAGAGGCAGTTGCCATTAGAGCTACATCCATAAGCTTATTCGATCCTATAGAATTACCTTTAATTTGCTATTCCATTTTATATAGGTCTTTGTGCTGTTTGCAGGTATGGTTGACATATCTGTGCATTAAATAATGTTGAAGTTGGGTAACATTAAATAATGTTATTTATACCTATTTCATACAGTTTATACTCTTCATTATGTTTTTTCTCCCTCAGTTTATACTACAGATATGTTTCTATTAGACAAACTAGTGTTTGTACTAGATGATATCTAAAGATGCTTCACGTACGTGTTCAAGGATAAGATGTTCCTCAGCCTGAAACTGTAGGATGAATTTCCCTGAGAGTCGTGACCATATTGCTGCTTCCTTTTGTCTCACGTCCCTGTCATGTCTGCAATAAATAGTGAGGAGAAGGGAAGAACATTGGGGTGAAGTTGTCAGCGTACAAACATCCCTCTGGCTTGGCAGGGCCTGAGCGTGAGTCAGGCAGACGCTCACGGTGCACGCACGCCGGTGTGAGAGATCCCGGCCCGCTCTGACCCAGCCGGGTGGCCCGTGACACGTTTGCTGTGGGAAGTGGGCGTTCCTGGAGACGGAGTCTGCCTTGAAGTGCAAGACTGAGTTACGAGAAGTTTTCGTTGCTTTTCCTGTAACCGAATCAAACACAGCAGTTGGTGTCAGAGGTAGTAAAGATAAAAGCATTATATGAATAAATGAAAGGTTAGGCATGAGCTTGTGATTTTAGGGAAGTAATTGTTGCAATTAACTTTTTAGGAACTTTAACACACTGAACACATAGTACAAATAATAGAGTATTGGGAGTGGAGGGTCTAGAAGATGTAGGTGAAATTCTGGCAGTTTTGCCTCTCCAACAGCACATCTCTAATGCAGGCCATGTGTTCAGCCTTGCTTGGCACAAGGCAGAGTTTTCATACTGGGACGGAAAATCACTTCCAGAGAACTATTATTTTGCAATTGAGTACTAAGACACATGCATAGAGCTAGCTGGAGAGGAATCTTAACCTTTGTATGTGGGGAATATAATCCTTGAGGTAGTTGTGAGGGTATTTTGATTCGAGTGCTCTTACTCGCTCAGGACGCAAACACCCTCATCACTATATACTATGCATGAATGAAAATCTGAACCAGACTGAAAGCAGGTGGTGTTGTTACAGAGGGGAATGGTAGAACAATATTTATTGGCTATTCCTTTCTGGCTTAAGTTATATGATGTTTGTGCAGATGGTGGGAGTTGAAGTAGACAACAAAGTCTACTTGAAGGAAACATACCTATAGGATCAGCTATACCTACAGGATCAACTTTGACCCTGCTGCAAACCTACCCATCAAAGTGGACATGCAAAAGAGATGAATTTCTTCTTCTTCACCACTAGGTTTTTTAGCTTGTTTTCGGTCTAATTCTGTTACTTCCATAGTGCTGCACACAAGTGGTAAAGCCAACAGTGACTGCTTTTCATGAGGAATCTTATTTGTACATACTGAACTATTCAACATGCCAACTACTATTCAGATTTGTGGAATGGTGTCCTTGGATGTTGTAGAAGAGGTAGGATACAGACCACACACTTTGCCTGTGTATTTTTATTTCATTTCTGCCTCAGTCCATGTCATTGTCATTCACACTATTTTGTAAATATGACACATATGTGCCAGAGTTGAATCTCTTTAGTTAGGATTATGCTGATGATAAGCTGGGAAATAGATGAACAAATGTTTAACTGACACATCTGGGTAAAATGTGTGGCTAGGTACTTAACCAGAAACACTTAATAGTCGTCTTTTCAAGTAGCAGGATTAATCTCTTTTTCTCTGGTAAGGATGGGTTTTAAGTCTTGCCTTGGTCAGAAAATTGACGAAAACTGGTCATAGTTCATATATTGTTTTGAAATCAGGTATCTTCCTTGTATTTATATAAGTACATTTTCTCATATATTGGTTGAGGGATACTCATGCAGCTCTGCGACTGCATACAGCTAGACTGTGTGCTCTCTCATAATTAATCTTTAAATTCAAAGTGAAAAAAATGTTTTGTTGCTGGTGGGATGGCAGACGCAGGACTGCCTGTAGAATTTATTGCTGATCATATTTGAAAAGGCTCCATGCTCACTGCCCCCCGAGTAAACAGAGAGTTTACACATTCTATAAACTGAATGTGTTAGCCTGGAATCACCAAATAAAATGACTGAGCTCTTCAGAGCAGTCTTGTTTGCTTTTCTGGTAGAAACCAGCAGCTTTAGGGTACAGCTCTCTTCAAGAAGAGAAGAATTTGCTATCTTTCCCAAGAAGTAGCTATAAATCTTAAGAACCTACTTTACTTAAAGATGTGATGCAAGGATATATTCTAATTTTATTCATTTAATAGCTGGCTAGTATAAAATTCCTTTTAAAGGTTTGCTTTGGAGTGCTAGTTAGCACTGCAGCTCTTTTCTTTCTCTTTTCTTTCTCTTTTCTTTCTCTTTTCTTTCTCTTTTCTTTCTCTTTTCTTTCTCTTTTCTTTCTCTTTTCTTTCTCTTTTCTTTCTCTTTTCTTTCTCTTTTCTTTCTCTTTTCTTTCTCTTTTCTTTCTCTTTTCTTTCTCTTTTCTTTCTCTTTTCTTTCTCTTTTCTTTCTCTTTTCTTTCTCTTTTCTTTCTCTTTTCTTTCTCTTTTCTTTCTCTTTTCTTTCTCTTTTCTTTCTCTTTTCCTGATTTCCCTCACTACCATTCTTTAGGGACAGCACATTTGTTATAGGAGGCTGAATTGTTTCCTTTTGCAAAGCTTTACAGTCTCTGAAACTCCCACTGGCTGCTGTCCACAAAGAAAGAAAGATTTGTTGTTTCTGCCCAGTGTCTGCAAATATGTGGTGATATTTATATCCAGTGAGTTGTTTTCTCTGTAGCTAGATCTGGTAAAACACTTGTGGCTGAGACTGAGAACTTTGAAACCAAATTCTGTCCTTCAAGACATGTTCTGACTTCCACTGCATCCCCGACTACAGGGTGCGAAGGAGGATTTTCAGCTTTCTCGAGTGGGGGAGAAACAACATGATTTTTATGAAAGGCAAAACTTCAGTTTTTGAAACCATAATACTGTTTAATCATGGAGAAAAGCAGATTATTGGCAAGTTAAAGGCTAAAACTGGGACATAGGAGGTGATTCATGGCACTTTTTTTTTTTTTTTTGATAGGAAAGCACAGTTCATTCTGTGTAGCGGTACAGTTGTGTTGAAGCAAAAGTTTTCATAGATTGGGACTTCTAAAACCAAATCTGCCAGGTTGTGCATATATACATTGTAAACTGGTAACAGCAAAGAGATGGGTAGACATTTTGCTATGATGCAGATGTGTGCTTACTGTGCTTACTTTTAACTTACCTCTTCAAGAAGCTTCTGCTAAGGTAGAGAGGGGAAAGATGAGTGTCAAAAAATACTTTTTTTGAGAAGCATTTCTAAGTATGAAAACAGTACCAACACAAGTTTTTTTGTGGCCTATTTTTTACTTAAATAGACTATGATTCACCTGATCTTCATCTGGATTTCGTTTACCATGTCTGCAAATATGATTTAAGAGAATTGACATCATTTTCCTGTAAGGTGGTCCTTTTGTTAATATTAAAATAAACTTTTGGTTCCTACTTGATATATCATAAATAAAAGATGATTGTTGGTCTTTGAAACCTGTTTGCCCACACTTGGGCTTGAAAATCCATAATCTAATCAGCAGAATATGAAATTGTGCAAGTTTGGCCCTGTTCCTGCCTTTGCTCTGTTGTCTGTATAGCCGTAAGTAATGAAAATGCCCAGTGTACCTGCAAGTTTCCTGATCTCTGAAAAAAGACTAAAAGACATCATTAAATGGAATTCTGACAATATTTAAGTCAGTAAAATGCTAAGGAATTCCTTGGAAAGGTGAATATAAATTTTTCTTGAATATACATTCCCTTTTAACTTAGGTTTCAAATGGCATTATGGCATTAGATCTTGATATGATTTGTATTGGATGAAGCATACATAGCATAAAGCTTTTGGCTTAGTTCTGTACATGTGACCATAACTTGCTAAAGAGCCAAGTACCAGTGAAAGGATGTGGTAAATTTTCCTTGGAACTGGCAAGTGTTCCTATATTTGAAACTTGTAAGACTAGATAATATGCTGGAAAATATCTTGCAGAGATGAGTGCTTTATTAGTAGAAAAGTAGACTGTGTATTCCTCTAGGCCCTTCTGTGTACAGTCAATGAAGCTACAAAAGACTGTTACTTTAGTTCACCTCCTTCCCAGGTTTTATTGGATGTGACCTACAGAACAACTGAAACCCCGACTCTCATGCCAATGAAAATGGCAATCAACCTTTCCTTGTTTTGTTTCCCTTGCTAAGTGCAGCATGAGACTTCAAGGGTGTAGGTAAGAAAATAATGATTTTGTGTGTGTGTGTTTTTTCCCAGATGAAACTTACAGATGTTTGCCCAGTAGGGTGGAGTAGAAAAGTTATCTAGGTTGTGTAACTGCAGTCTCTGGCTGCGCAGCCTTGAGAACACTTGAGCAATACACGACTGCCGTTTGCCGTTGGCTAGATAATGTTGTTGTTTCTAGGTTGTGTATTGTAGACCAGCTTGAGCACAAGCCAATGACATGGGGCTTTCTCATGCTTGCAACATCCCTGGATTCCCAACAGCGTGACATGTTCTGTGTACAGAAGTTAAATTTCAACTGCAACGCCTTTTACTTAGGTCAGTTGTGACTTGGGCAAAGCCGTGCTCGTTACCTAAGTCAGCAGAGTGTTTGTCCGTGCAAGCATACCGTATACAACAAAATCGTTTTGAAATACTACACTACAGGGTTAAGGCTGTTAAATTCCCAGCTTGTCTCCAATGGGAGTTTCTGGATCTGCCTGGAACAGTTACGGCCAAGAGGGCACCAAGGAGCTAAACGTCCTGAGAGCTGGACCTGTAGTTTGCAGAAAGGAGATCGGTGGTCTTTGGGTCAGACCTGTGAAAATGGTTGAGCGTATGGTGTGGATGGATACAGTTGTGCCTACTTAGAGCAGCATAAGGCCTGTGATGTGGGAGTTTGCTGAAGGACCTCTTCCAGAGGCCTGTGTGTACATGTGCATAGTGGTTTCAGCAAGACTTCTTGTGCCTCTGAACCAATTTTTTTTTTCCTTTTCTTTTCTTTGGAGTGTGCTTTTTCCGAGTCTGAATCTGAACCAATTTTTTTTTTTTCCTTTTCTTTTCTTTGGAAAGGGAGAGTCCCTCACCTTAGAAATGGCCAGTACAGGTCTACAAATTTTGAGAATGTAGAAATTGATTTAATCCAATTAAATCTCCTAGGATGTGTATCCTGTGGTTCAGGCCACTTTCTTTTGCTTAACAGCATGAATGTAAGTGTTGTGGAAGGAAAAGAATTTCGGGTCTGGACTGTTGACTGCTAGAATCAGTGGGAGACATAGAATGATTTCTGTTTTGCTGGCCTAGGCAATTTTTTCCAATACAATAGCTAAGACTTGAAGTCTGCAAGTAGTTTGGCATTTTTCAAAGTATAAATATCTGCTTAAGAAAGTGTTTTATCAAAGTCATATAGTACAGGACCAGATCAAATGACTAAAATTGTCCTTGTTTCTACCTGTCAGGAAGGTGGCAAGTAGAATGATTTAAGCCAGCATTCCTGGTCCAAGCTTAATTTTTTTTTTTATCACTCAGTAGTTGCATGTCCAGATGCCTCTTCCAACCTCACCTGTTTTGTGTTTTACTCAAAGTTGTTGAGAAACAGCAGGTCTCATTGCAGTGCATTTGTGCTGGATTGGAAGTAAGTAGATGATCTCTAAACGTCCCTTCCAACCTTAAGGATTCTATGATTCCATGATTTGAACACCATTTTTGTTATTTGAGATAGCATGAGCTGAAATAAGATTAAGTAGACTAAATTTATCATGCATGTACCTGTGTAGATATGGTTATAAAGGCCGGGAAGATAAATTAATGAGTGTTGCAAGTTGAATTTTTCAGCTTAGAGATGAGGCCAGAGCTATGCCCCCATGGAGAGGGTGTCGGATCTTTGGTGCTACCCCTACTGCCTTAGTTGCAGTGCTGTCTCTCCAAATCCTGTCTCTCCAAACTTCATGGCAGGTAAATAAGGCCTGTTGGGCAGTGCTGAGGGTTTTGTATGCCCTTCGTGTCTCTATTCTTGTGTCTGCGTTTTTGTTTTTTTTTTGTTACCTGCAGCTTTGGGAAACAGCCTGGTGTTGCGAAGGAGGCCCTTTCATGTTCCTGCTGGCTGTTTCTCCTCTTTAATAGTGGGAGCAGGAGGAAGTGCGCTGAATTAGCTGCATGACAGAAGCAGAGGAATTCATTAAAGAAAGGAAAATGAGTGCTGCTTAAGTTTCAGGCTTTTGGGTAGGACTTGGAAAGTAGCAATCATCTTTTAGTTGTTTTTAATGATTTCTTTTGTGGCACTTCCCTTGTCCATGAAACTGATACTTAGTGGTAGTGTGGGCGAGCTTGAGAAAACGAGCAGTGCTGCTGAGGCTTTGAACAGCATAAATATTAACCGCAGCCCCTTTCTGTTGTAATCTCTGATGTGTTTGTCAAGAGCAGGGGAAAGGCAGCCTGGCTGAATGGGGATATTATGTTGGTTCTGTGCAGTCTTCACTTGCGGGTTGCCATTTCAAATACAGCCCTGCTTGGCAGCGATGGCAGTTGTGTGTCCTAGATGAAGTTAATCATTAAATGTTTGACTTTATGCAAGGCTTTAGTTTGTGGCTGTTAACCTGTCACCGTGAGATCTCTGTGGCTCGTTCTCTTTTGTGTCAAACTATATTTTTTTCTCCTCTGGAAATAGTGGCATTTTTGTATGTACATCCATTTCTGCTTTTAGTAAATTGAGTACCAAATCCATGATACAGTAAGATGTAGAGGCTCCTCAGCAGCTACAGGGTTGACTTGTCCCTGATCAGCTTTTCTGGCTTTGCTATATTCATCCATTTCTAAGAATTTCAGTCATTGCTTTAAATCTGATTTCAGTAGTTTCTATATCAGCCTACATACTTTGCTTCTATGTATAAGTCTTGGTTAAACTAAAGAATTGGACAAATGGTGTCCTGCTCAAGAATAGTTGGGCAATCTGTAAATACAGTAGAGGAAGACCCATATCACTGATGACTGAAGAGTCATCAACTGATTTTGTTAATTCTAAAAGCAGTGTCAGGAGAATTTTAAAATCAGATTTTTCTTTGCATTATTGAGAATGAAAGATGCCTGAGGAGAAGCCAGAAATCAGGTGGTGCAAAATCGATTAGGCAAATTCATGAGCAACATTCCCATAAACAGATTCTGCAGTGAGTAGCAGGAGGCATTCTCTGTAACACCCCTAACTTAATGGTTGCAGTTGCTAGGGGAGCTCAAGGGGAATAGCTAAGCCATTTTCTGCAGTCCTACATGCTCACCTGTTGCCACTGTCAGAGACAGAGTGCTGGACTAGATGAACTCTTAGTCTGATCCAACAGGGCATTTTCCATATTCCTATGAAAGGTTCTTATTCCCTTAGTCCTGTATAAGGATGTGCTATGAGAGGTGTGGAAATCCACAGATGAATGATGCACAGTAAAAAGAGACAATTTCTGTAACCACTGATTCGCAGTAGGCACAGCTGTTTTGGAAGGAATTACCCAGTTGTTCACTGCAGGTGTTTTGGAACAGGAGAGGCAGGTTAAGTGTGGTCTCAGTGTGGCTGTCTGGGATTGTGCATTACGTGATGTGTAGTACACATCTGTGAATGGAGTTTATGGAAGCTAATGCAATGTAAAGGATAATGGCCCTCTACAGATTTATATACTGCTCTCTTATGGACCAGTGTTGCACGAGCAGGATCTGCTGTAGGCCCAAAACTCGATTTGAGGCATCTAGGAGAGAACAATGAAGGGTCAGATTTTAATCCATTGGAGGGCTGTGTTGAAGTACCAGCCCTAGATCCTGCTCTGTGTGCTATTCTGTGTAAGTGGAAATTTTTGCATTTGACATCTTTATGTAAGTTGATACTTGGGCAAAAGGAGTCCTGTCCTTGGTGTGCTGCAAAATGAGACTATTTCTTCGGAAGTTTCACACAGTTTGGTCACTGATTTGGTGTGTTACTGAATTTCACTTTTCTATCTGTCCTTGCTATATATTTGATGGATAAACAGCTGGCCAACATGGATGCTCTTGGTAAGTAACTTTCTTTTGGCTCCAGGTGTGACTGCACTTCAAAGACAGACAAGAACTTATGTTTACCTACAGGATTTGTCCTATAGTATCCAGATGTTAAAAATGGCTGTTTATTTTGAACACTTCCTTTGAGGCTGTAATTCCATAGTTTATTTGTGGACAGTGTTACTGAACAATTTGTGCTATCCTCTTTCCACAAACTGTTCATGTACCATACCATCTTTGGGTATGTGTCTGCGTGTACGCGCGCTAACATAAGTAATTGTGTGAACATAAGGGGAACAGCACTGGGGATCAAATACAGATTAAAATTGAAGTCTTCCTTTTGGCATTAGTGCCACCTTACACTAGTATAAAATATTAGCAGAAATATATATATATTTTTTTAACCTTCCTTTTATCTTTCTTACTTTCCTATACCTTTCTTTCTGAGTGTTGCTAGACATTTATGTTAGCAACAGGTTCAACAGCTTGCTCTCGTGGTTTTGTTTTTGTTGTTTTTTCTCTTTTTATCAAAACCTGATCAAGTTCTGTGATAATTCTACTGTTCTTCCTTCTCCTGCTTCATCCACTTACTAAAAATTCTATACCTACTTCATCTGATGACTTCAAAAAGGCTGCATAAAAAAACCCCTCACTGGTTCATAGTAGGCTAGTCCGCCATGGAATATTCTAATCCTTCCCAAAGATCTGGAGAAACTGTTTTTGTTAGTAATGGGAAAAAATGCCTTCAGACATGAATGCTGTTTTTTCCTTTATAGAAATCAGATATGTTATCTTTTAAGGGTTTAGTAATCCGCTTTTTGCTGACTACTTAATTTTACCTCTTCTTTAGTATTAGCTTCAAAGGAAAAACTACAGCTTTTGAAATCCATGACGGTAATAGGTTTCCTGATCAGTGCGTTGCGGTCTGTGCGCAGGCCGGGTGCGGGCCTGCGCGCCGCGGGCGCGGGCCTACCTGAGCCAGCAAGCCCAGCGAGCGGCCTGGGCTCCCCATGACACGAGCAAGGAGCCCTCAAGCCTCTGCTCCTCCAGCCTCTTTGCTGATGGCAGATTAAAGCTAGCACGAATATGGTTGGTTTAATGATGTCTTCCTCTTGTGTTCGATACTGCTTGTATTCCCTTGGGAAGGTCATTTCTGAAAGGGGACTGGTCTGGGTCAAAGTGAGGAAGGTAGATTCTCCTTGCTACTGACTTAAATCGGCTTTGCCAAGGGTTCTACTGTCTGCTGCCGTGAGACTAACATAGACTAGGTAGATAAACTGTTTAAACATCTGCCTATTTTAAGCACCTTGAACATGGCATGTCCTCTGCGAAGCCTTGTCATTGATGCATAGATAGGTTGAAGAGATTTCCTGTTGAGTCAAGGCGGTAGGCTGCCATGTCCGAGCCGAAGCAAGTGCGGTGTAGCGCACCACGGCCTCCTTACCTTGGTGCGCCTGCTTTGCTGATCTGGCTTTAAAGGACACTGTCAAGTGTGGCTGATACAGTTCTGGGGAGATTGCTGTGCACTGTTCTGCTACTGACTTTTCCTTTCCTATAATACACCGAGATTTTAGTGTGCATTAACTGTGAGGATTCTAAATCTGTGGTTATGCACTGAAAAATGATCACAAAGATCATGACCTCCCATATGCGTTTACAGTCTGACCTTTTATGTAAAATATGTGTAGTCAGCAAGTCTGAAAATGCCTTTTCTTTCTGCTGGTATTACAGGCTTCCCCTGGGATCCTGGGAAGCCAGGTGTGTTCTTGAGCAGTGGGGAAGTAGAGAGGAGCACAAACAAAACACTAACTTCGATTTGAAAATGTTTATTACACAGTAGTTACAAATAATATTTAAGATATCTAAGAAAGAAACAATATCTGTCTTTTATTAACCTTGTATGTTTAGTCCACTTTTTAATTTTTGTCTGGATAGTTAGACAGGGTTCCCACTTAAATATTGATCTGTAGGGGGAAAAAAAACACTGTTGAAAACAGAAACGGCCCCTTTTATTTCAGGATACCTTCTCTGATGCTGGAGACATTCCAGTCTGGCTTGCCTTTCAGTAGTGGCTTTCATGCTGTTTGAACAAACTGCAGTTAGGGTTTGCCTTTGTCATGAAACCACTGCTAAAGCATTATTTTTAAGGTACTTGGAAAGCTGGTGTATCAAACTAAACCTATCTCATGATGCCACTTCTTACTATAGTCTTTATAGTCACATGCTAAAAGCAGCATCTTTGAAATCAAAAGAATTCTCTACAGATCCCATCCTGAACCCTTTTTAATTTTAAGTCCAGAATGAAAGCATTCCCGGTCGTTAAGGAGGGAGAAAGTATGCCTTTGCCATATGGTTTTCTTTAAAGGTATTTGTGCTTGACAAGTCTGCATTGTATTAAATTTGAAACTGAACTTAAATGCTGTAGTATTTGGCTCCCTTTCAGAAGGATAACCTTTGAAACATAATTCTATAATGTAGAAAACCTGCTGTTAAGTATTGTTGTTCATCTATAAATAAAATTTTATAAAAGAGATTTCACTTTCCATGGCTTTTATTAAAACAAATTTAAGTCTGGCATCAGTGCCATAGCTTGTCCTACATGTACTTGTGCCGTCTGTTGGTTGAGCCTGTTGTGCTAAGACAAGATTTCTAAGCTTTTACATAAGATAATCTCACATAATGTCCCAGGAAGATTTTCAGTATCCCATCTACCAATTGAAATGGAGCAGAGCTCCAAGTATCACATGCCTTTCATGGCTCCAAAGTGGATAACTGCAGGCCACTGAAAGCGGTGTTGGAAGATGCGTGTGATCAGTTGTCCTGAGGGCTGGAAGCTCCTTCATGGCCAGCAGGATGATAAGCAGTGCCGTTGCGAGCGTTACCACTCTCGTACTAGCTTGCTCAGGTCTGGAATTGTGAGGAGTGCAAAGTCAGGAGTCTTTAATCCTGTTCAGTCCTTGACCTGGTCAAAGTTGCTAGCAAGAGCAGTGATTGGTGCCAACTGCAATGTTTTGCTTTGGTTTGAGTTTTTTTTCTTTGGTATCCTGAGAAATGTCTAGTGTGAACTGGACCATGACCACCCACTCATTTCACATGAGCCACAGATCAGCTGCCAGATGGCAAACACTAAGGAACATGAGACTTACTCTACCAGCTCACTCCGTCTTCTGCATTTGCTTATCCTAGAATAGGGCACCACCTCCTCTCTTTTTTTCTTTGACATAGCCTGGTAACGAAGCGGCGAGTGGGGAAATGCTCCCATGATGACTCCGGCAACTGTTTGTGTTCGGAGGTATAAGATTTAATTGTCCTTATCTGAGTTTGCATAAATATGGTGTTGGTTTTGGTTACAGTTAGCCAGCTCTTTTTCTAAAGGAACATTGTGTTATCATGTTATCCTAAACTGAGTTCTAGAAAACAAAACACAAGTCCCTCTTCCCCAGCGTGTGCAGACAAGAGCCAACAGAAATATTCCTGTTGCTCCCAAAAAAAAAAAAAAAACCTCTAGCTCTTATCAAGTAATGCACATTGACAATTTGCCACACAAATGTTTCCTTATTAGTGTCACTGCAAGTTGAGCGACTAGAAACAAACACAAATTAACCAAAGTGCAGCTGTTTTCCAAGCTGAAGGGCCTAATGTAAGCCTGAAACCTAAGCTAAAATGGAAACAGTCATAGATTTTTTTTTTAATTTTGTTTTATTTCAAGGATATAAAACTCGGAGAAGCAGAGCTAACAAAAAGCTGGGACAGTGTAAACTCTACCTTTCAAACAGCCCAGTGCTGCAGTTTACATTTGCAGGGAAGATTTGAGCAGATTTCTAATTTTTTTATACTTGGAAAACAAAAAGAAACAAAGCAGGAAACTTTACATTATTTCAAAAGAATGTTATTTTATGCAGTTTGGTCCTAGCTGTAGTAGATAAAGGGTTTTATTTTGTTGGAAGCATTGAAGGAAGGAGCAAAGCCATCCCTGAGCTCCCTTTCTGACAAAGAAGGGTGGCCCTTGGGCTGTATGTGCACAGGGGGTCGCAGGCTCACGCTGACCCGAGCTCTGTGTGCGGCGGCCCTCTGTAAGGGATGCTCTGTCCTTCCTCCTTGCCCGAATTCCAGCTTTTCCATTTGTAGTATTATGCGGATGCCTTGGTCTTAGTCATCATGTAGTAGTAGTATAGATTTGAAAGCAAAGCTCTGTAGTGCTCTACAGAGGAGCGTGTGGCACGCTTGTGTGGTAAATTTTTGCTAGAGTTTCTTACCTTATAAACAGGTTATTTGATAATTATATTTATGAGTTAAACCTTCATGTCTAAATGGAATGAACTTCAGTGGTGCCCCCTGGAGCTTTGCCTGAATATCTGGAATATCTTTGCCTGAACAATTAAACTAAAAATTGCCTTTAATCAGCCAAGAGCACTTTTGCAATTGATAAACCTGGGGCTGGTGTTGAAATTAGTCAAGCTTGGAAGCAATATATTATATTGATTTCTCGAGGGAAGAAAACCGCAATAAAAATTTGCTTTTTGGCTAGCTATTTCCTCCTGTAAGTGTTGTCTTTAAGATTATCTATCTCGCTCTAAGACGGGCTTTCATTTGTGTCTAGGAGTATTAAATAATACTAAACAGAAGATACAAGGCATCCAGGACACCTGGCAACCTCTCCACTTCTGCGAACTTTTCATGTATTGATAGAGAATAAGTCTGGAAGGGATTGAGTGGAGTTCAGTAACCCAACTCTCCCATATATAAGGGAGATACGGATATATATAAGGATAGAAGTCATATGTCTATGGACTTGCATACAGGCAGTACTGGGGAAAAGAGGTAGCTTTGTGCCTTGGGGGACTTCTGGTCATCTTGGGAGAGGAGGATTTGATCATTGTGAGCAAATTCTGATTTTATGTGATTCTGTGGGAGTTAGTTATACAGTTCAGAATTCACAGATTCCAGCTCCTCAGTAGTAATGGAAAGCACTTCATAATTTGAGGTGAGGAAAACTGCAAGGAGCTCTGGTGTTACAAATTCAGCCTTCCCTAAAATCTCTAAGGGGACCCCTTTTGTCTAGGTGGTTGTTGAAGAGGAGGAGGTAGGCCTAGGATAAGGAAAATCATGACCACTGGTTTTTAGCACTTTTTTTTATCCTGTGGAATGGCTGAATAAAAGTCATGATCATGGAGTATAACTAAAGGACTGACCGCTTTGCCCAGAGCTGCGGACAGTAGGTTGCATTCTCTAAAAAGCATGGTGATATTCCCAATCTACCTCTGACTATCGCTTCTCCAGCTCTCGCCAGGTGAAAGCACAGCCAGCAATGCCTATAGGAGGCCCTGTTTGAATCTCTCGAAGATGATGATGTTTGCTGGCACTTTCAAATGTCACTGCAAAGAGATTTCCTGAGTAAACAAAACTACTGCAACTCAATTTAGCTAATGTGAAGGACACAAAGAAGAGACAAAGAAAAAGATGGCAAGGAAAATATTTTGTTTTCCTAAGTTAATTTAAATCAAGAGTCTAATCTCATCAGTGACTGTTTACTTCCCCCAGCCAAAACACCATGAACTATACTGCCCTAAATCAGTGCTTCCTGCCAGGATCCTGGTACCCAGAAATTACTGTCATCTAGTTCTTGTGAAACGTGTTGGCCATCTCGGACCTTACTAGCCTGGCAAAAGATACAAACCCCATCGCTTATGCAGGACTCGAAGACTTCGTGTTTATGACGGACAAGCTCGGACAGAGGTAGCTGAGCTGCTCGCTGATAACGCAGCATGCAGAAAGATGGCTTTGCTGTGCCCTGGCTTGTAATTAAGCAGCTCTGTAGTGAAGCTTTTATCAGGTAAAGTTGTAGCGGTGGCAACATGTGGAAGAAATACATTCACTTAAAACCCAGGAAGGAGTGCCATATATAATGTATGTATGCGTTCATACATGAATAAATGGGTTTTAACATGCATGTGCATATTATAAAACAAAACAAGTAAATGAGAGGGATTGTAAGCCAGAGTTCTCAGCACTCTAGACATATTGTGGCAAAGGAAAGTTTCTTTTTTTTTTTTCCCCAATTGAGGGACAGCAAATAATTTCCAGCTGTATTTACTTATGCCTAAGTATTTTGCTTTCTATTTTATCCATGTTTTCCTGGTAAAGTGAGTAGTTGAATGCCAGTCCTCAGACTCATTGACTTTTGTTTGCCTCTCTTTTTTTGCCTCTAAAAATGCAATACTCCATAACACCTCTACTTTTTAAGACAGAGAAACTAACTGTAAAACCTACCACCATTTCAGTGCCATGCCTGTTTTAAAGCATTAATGCTAATACTGCCACTTTGTGATGTGCAGCAATGACTGTTAAATTGGGTCTGGCATTCTTGTTTTCTGTTATTTCTAAGTCTCTGCTTCCATTTGGGCTTTCAGGGGGGCTGAGTATGAACCCTTTGCCTATGTTGTTTCATTTCCTCCAAGCTGGTCAATGGAGGATGATGCAAAGACCTCCTTGTTGCCACGAGAGTGAATCTGTCCCATTTACTGCCTGTTCCCACTCTTTTGCTCCATACCAGGTCTGCATTAACGGTCCTTTGCAGGCACGTGTGAGCTTACCGTCCGCTCTGAACCCCGACAAGATGTCCTGTGCTTTTGGCACTGTGCTAACGTGGTTTCCATTCAGCCTGAGCCACGGGCGCAGCCAGGCTGTGTTTGCTTTCAAAAGGGCACATAGCTGTACTCAGATATCTCAGACTGAATGTAGTATCAAAGACAAATAACCATGGTCTGTCTACTCCTACTATCACAGTGTTGAGAGATAAATAACAAAGCATCCCAGCACTCCTGGCTTGTGGAAAGCCCCAATTTTCCAAATGTTGCAATCCTGGTTTTACAAAGGTTTTACTCCGAGCAGTTTTCTTGCAGCTTAACCTCTTTATGTTGATTAATCATTTACATGCCCTGACTCATTCAGTGTTAAGGAAATAGCTTCAGGTTCTGACTGCATTGCGCTATAGATCAGGCAACCTGGATAATAAATAGACTTGTTGTTGATGTATAGCGAAGTGGAAGCATTGCCAGAAGTGTCTCGGCATGCTGTGCCGAGATGCCGGCAGGCTGCTGCCAGGGGCTGCTGTGGATCAGTCATGTATTCAAAACAGGATGTTAATTGAAAAGCCTTTTTATATGTATTATGAAATATTTGTTTTCACATTTCTCAGGCCCTGCAAGATGCATTCATTAATAGGTGGCTCCATCTACACTTTCCATAATGACTCCACTTAAAGAAAGGAGCATCATGTACAAGTTGCACAGCCATGCCACCTCAGGCTGTGATTTTTGTCACAGCTCGCAGGTTGAATAAGGCTGGGCCTGGCCAGTACATGTGCGGATGATCCTCCTAAGGGGCAGCGGGAGGCAGCGGGTAACAACCGCGCGCTGCAGGAGCTCTGGGCAGTTTGCTCAGTGGCATTCTTCCCTCTGAGTCAGGTCTGAGCCCGTGTCCCACAGCAACACATGGCTGTCATGCTGGAAGGGATATGTGATCAATGAGCTGCAAAAGCATGGTTCTGATATCTTGTGCTCACTAAAATATTCCTTTTTTTTTTTTTGCGTAGAGATCTAGGTGTTCCAGATAAATTCAAGAAGAATGATTTTCTTCCACTGAAGTAGTCTTCAAATTTGGCTTGCCTGCAGAATTTCTCCCTTCCCTTTCATAATGGTTGCACTGTATGTTTGTTTCTGTTTAAAAACTGTGATTCTCAGTCACAGTGGTGGTAGGAGCAATCTCTTCAGTATGTAACATTTTAAATAATATAGTGCAGTTTGTCATTATATAATAATTTATAAAGTACTTTTGATATTATCTTTTAGATGCATGGCCATTATTAGTACTTTGGATATTTCATTAAGATCTCTTGGTGTGTATATATATGCAAAAATGAATAACTAACTGGGTAACATATCTTAACTGAGTTTTTTTTCTGGATTTGGAAGCATGACCAAATCATGGGGAGATTGGTGGTGGGAAGAGAGAGAAGAGAATCTTAATTTTCTTCCTCATGTTGCAGTTTATTTTACTGGATGCTGGAATTGAGAATGGGACAAATTGATCAAATCACAGGCTGTTGGCCAGGCTGTATATTTTTTTGGTAACACATTAGCCTCACCAGTAGATGACCTGTCTTTAGAGGAAAACTGTCCAATTATCTGTCTTGTTGAAAGGAGCAAGAATTACAGGAACAGGATACTGCAAGAAAGTAAGATTCCTTATGGGAGTTCCTATGGGAAACTACCTTATGGAAGGAAAAAAAGCAAAGTCATCACATTAGAAATCAACAGGATAGACTGAAAGAAAAGCTAGTTGGCTTCTATCTATCTCAGAGGCAAAGAAATAATTTTATTTTAAAACCAGAACATCTGTTGAAATTCTTAGAGAAAAAACTGCATATATGTATATAGCAAATTCAGAAACAGAGGAACTGATGATTTGTACCAGATGACTTCCATTTTAGTACAGAAAACTCTGAAAGCTCTATCTTCCTTCAAAACTGATTTTACTATTTTTACTATTTTTACTATTGGTAAGAAAGGAAAGGCAACCTGAGGAAATCTGAATTAGGATTTGGCTTGGCTAGAGATTTTTTTTTCTGTTCTTTTAATGATTTTTGATATTCTACCTCAAAATATAGGGATAATAACCATACCACACAGACATATGAAAAACTTATTATTTGTTCAAGGTGGTGGAGGCAGAGGTTGGTGGGCACACAGAAATGCCTCAAGGCCTAATACAGCTCTTGTTGCCCTGGTATGCAGATTGCCAATAATTTAGCCTTGTGAACCAAAAAGTAGTAATTAACAGTGCAGGTCTGGTCACTGGGCTCCATAATGAGGCAAAGCTCCTCTAAATCAAGGAAGGAGAAGGCAGTAACGCTTTGGAGCTCGCTGAAGTTGGCCAGCAAGACTTTCCTCCCGTTGCCACTGAGCAGCGAGAGCTGCCTGGTGTTCTCTGGAGCTGCTGAGCTCCTCCTGGGCCCTTCCCATCCTCGCTCTCCGCCCATACTTCTCTTCACACAGAGTGTGAAGCTGCTGTATGTGTGCTGCTTGGGTAGAAGAAAAGGAAGAAGAAAAAGGAGTGTTAGCCCGTGTGCTGTGTAATTGGCAACGGGATATCAAAGGCCTGAAGAGCTGCAAGGAACGAGTGAATATTTATCATAGACAGCAGTGGATCGCTGCCAAAGCTAACAAGGTGTAACAAGCCTTTAGTAGCATTTTAAGTGAAGGGTAGGCCAGATATGTCTGTTTAATATAAAAAAAAGTGGTTAATCATACTGTCTCAGGCTGTGAACCCCTCAGGTCACATGAGCTAAGCAGGTTTAGTCCCGTGCTGTTCGGATGAGAGGCCACCCATGACTCCCCTGGCCCATTAATGGGAAGAAGTGCTGGTAGGCAATGATAGGGAAAGGAGCGGGTTGCTGCATAGGCATTTTTTTTAAATGGAATCAGTATTTCCTTCTCCTGGACAGGCTTTTTTTTGTACTGTCTTTTGTGGAACATTTTGGATGGGATTTCTAGTGAGTTACCGTAATTAAAAAGCGGGTAACATTTTTCATGCGAATATACAGTCATCCACCTAATCCTGGTGTGTCCCCAACTTCCCTCTGCAGTTTGCAGTGAGAGTCACATTCTTCTTCAGTCTCTTCTCTAAGCTATTATCACTACTGTTACTTGCCCATACTAGAGATGAACCTTAAAAAGCATGCCAAGCGATGAAGAACCTAGGGATACCATATCACATAGCCACACTGGCTGTAGTCGTAATAAGCCTCTTCTGGGGTGTTGCACTTGAGGAGTCAAGACGTAGAAAAAGATTTTTACTGTATTAGAAGTTTATAGTTGATAAGCATAATTTTTTTCCAAGAAGAAATAAAAGCTCCTTTAATTTTGTTTTAATTAGGATTTCTTAAAATGAGAAAGATTTACATTAAAATCCAATATATCCATAAAAGCAACAGTAGGTGGCAGAATAACTTCATTGGAAATCCATTCCTCAGTACGCGCGCTCAGCTTTTTTCAATGAACTTAGAAAACCAGATGCTAGGTCTAGATGGGCCAATTGTTACTCTAGACAGATGTCTAAACAGAGAATGTATCAGGCAATTCCAACACACATGCTACAAGCTTTTCTTTAGGTTTTCAAAATAATGGTTTACTTGCTAGTTCTTTAAAAAGAAAAAAAAAAGTGTTTATTGAGAATGTTTTTGAAGGGAGTTTGTGTTTGGGGCTTACTACTGCAGAACATGCACATTTGTTAGGCCCCAGCTGAAGTATAGTAAATGCTGTTTTGAGGGAATCTGTGTCTACATTGTAAATACTACATACATTGTCTGTGTAAATAGTACATACATATAATCCTTTCCTTTTAGAGGGTAAGTATTTATATAAACATGTTGTCATGAAATATATAGCTCTGCAGAGCAGTTTTGCTGTAATCTTTGATGAAGAAATAAGCTCCCTGGGAAACTCGCTTGTAAATCGTGCGCCGAGCTCTTTAGCAACCAAGGGGTAAAGATGTGGGAAAGAGGTACGGTACACATGGGAGGAGGGCAGCCATGGGCTGTGCTTGCTGGATCACGTGCTGTTTACCAGCTTTTTGCCTTTGCCCGGGAATAGTTCTGACACTGCAACCCCACGAGCACCTCCAAACAGCACCACTGAAACAACGGGAGCAAATAGGCAACCGTTTAGGTAACCGCTCCACTCGCCTCTCTCCAAGTGTGATAGGGGTGTGCGTTGGGTGGCTTCCAGCTCTTCAGTCACGACTGGCTGAGAACTGCTGAGACTAGAAAGAAGGGATGTAATTTAATTGTATTTTCCATCATTGCTGCAATGGAAAAGTGCCTAAAGTAAGTGCAACTAGAATTTCAGTTCTCCCTTAAAGGTCCAAGATCCTGCTGGTGGGATATTTTGCTATTAATTTTGGTTTTGACAGAACCTGCACATGAGGCCACGCTTGTTTATCCTCTAATTTTGCAACATTTAACACTGGCAATAACATGGCATGGCTCCTAAAGGACTCATTCCACCCTCCTTCCATTCAGATTGCAGATCCAACCTGGACTCGGATTAAACCAGGACATGGCTGGATCCTTAGTCCAGCTCGCTTGGTGACCATGCCAAGATGCCCCAGCGTGGTTCACAAGACAGTTCAGCTATGAGAGGGCAGGAAGGCTTCCTGTCATTGCAGTGTTGGATTACAGGATTTTAAACACGTGTGAACACTACCGCATCATGTAGTGATTGTTCTGTATTGGAAAGTTATTAAAAATCATTTTAAAGATTGCCTGTATTTGTTTTTTCCACATTGGATTCCTGCAAAAGTGTGGCCCCAAGGGAGCATATAAACAGTAGAACTAATAGTAGGTTTTCTGATTTCTGGACCATGTCTAAGACAGCTTTTTTGAAAACTGCCTTACCATTCTGAGGGCACATGCATTACCTGCTCTGGCTGCCAAGGGCCTACATAACCTTGGAGATGTTTGGCCATTTGTGTAAGACAGTTATTTTGAAGATACACAGATGATCTTTATAATACAATGCAAGTTACATACAATGTAATGTAGTGCATGTATAAGATGAGCACTTAGAACAAAACATTATGCACATCAACCAACTGAAGGAGAAGGAAACCAATTCCCAGCTGTCTGGGAAGGACACAGGCAGGAAGTAGAGGTGCTTGGCACGTTCTCTGGTGCTTCCCTATGACTTGCGTTCCCTTGGCAGGACAGCCACATTTTTTATTGTACTCTGTGGAAAACAGTAATGTTGGAGAATAATCCTACATGTGGGCAAAAAATACGGTCTCTAAATCAACTGAGCAAAGGACCCTGGGTATGATTTTTTCTTTGATGATGTTGTAATGCAGCTATTTACAGAGGTTTATTTTTAATTGTTTAGGAGTTCAGCCATTTGCTGCAAAGTAAGCTTTGCCAGATGCCCAGGTGTGGGCCATCCAGCAGAGCTGCCAGTTCTGCTGACAGATTTCTCTTTAACTTGCCACTTCAGTATCTTTTTAATGTCTTAGCTCCTGGCGCTGCCTCATCTTTTATTATTTGAGAATAATAGTGGGATCAGGACAAGCATTTGTCTAATGTTTTCTCAGTGAGGCCTTACATAACACAGTCGTACTGTTTCTCTAAGTGGTCCTTACCCCTTTCTCCTTTCTTCCCAGCAGACTCCTTGTTGACTGGTTTAGACGGGCTTCAGGAATTCCTCCTTTGGTTTTGTGTCTTGTTTGTTCGCTCTTCCAATTCCATCACAGTTCTCTAGAGTTCATTCTTATGTATAGACCGCTGTAGTTTGCCCTCCTCTCTCTCACTGCATTAGTTTGTCATTTTCTAAAATGTACTTGCCTATTGAAGTTATGTTTTAACCTTATTCTTTTAAAATACCCTAACTAGGATTTAGCTGAAACCTGGTCATTCTTCTTTCTGTTGCTAGATTCTGATTTTTGCTCTGTAGCCTTTTTTAGTATATCAAGTTTTCCTAGATCCTTTTTTACGACTATGTCCTCTACTTTGACCTTTTTTTATTCTTTTAAGCCCTTACTATTGGTATAAAATGCGTATATTTATTTTTGAAAATATGCATGTCAAAATATATATTTCCTGAAACTTCAGCTGATAATGAATGCATTGTTTCTGTGATCTCAACCTGTCCATATTCTGGCTCAGCTATAATATTTGTCTCTTGAGGTACTAATCGAGTGTGTGCAACTGAGTAGAGCTGTTGCAGTGTTCCTTGCAACTTACATTTATGAGAATATGCAGTCTCTGCCCCATAGAGCAGCTTGTCTTTTAATAATCCCTTTTGTATTACAATATTAAGCAGAACTCTATGAATACTGCCAAAAAGTTTCCATTAGCATCTGATTGAATTCTTTGGCCTTAATTCAGGAAAGCACTTAAATATATTTTAATTAGAATTTTAAGCATACACTTAAAATCCAGTATGTGCTTAAGTGCTGCCCTGAGTAAGAAAGACTACTTTTTCAGATTGTTCTTTGGTTTTGTCTCTCTTCCTTCTCTTGTTTTCTACAAATATGTTCAAGCATCATCATTCTAGGCCTGGCATTATTGACTATGAAACGTAAAGAAATTTTAAAGATTTAGATATTAAATACTTTCCTTTCAGTGTTCTGCTGCTTTGGGGGAACAGCATGACTTGCTTATTACTTAAAATGGAAAGATTCTGCTTGGGGTTTCTCACGGGAGGTAGAGTGGGTCAGGTCTTCGCTTTCAGTGATACATGAATAATTCAGTGGCTTGCCAGCTGTAATTAAACCTACAGTAAAAGAATGTTTTGAGTCCTGCTAGTGTATGCTGCAGTATTTTCTATTTCTTTCAGTAATGTGCCTGAAAAGTAGAGGGAGTCAGAAGAATTACTGTTTAGAAGCAACCTTTGTAAGTTTACGGGCCAAACCGACAGTGACAGCAATTGTGTATTTGGAACTGTGATGTTTAATGGGAGGAGGAGAAGGAAAGGAAGGAAGGAAGGAAAATATTCCCACTTTGGAATAGGCTCCTTGGAGTATCCCTGATGAATGGTTGTCCTCTCAGTGTTTAGCTTGATTGGATCCAACGCCACCTAACTGCTTCTGAAAGTTAGAATAAATTTCTAGGTGCCTGCTAGCTTGCTCAGGTGCCTTCAATTTTGAGTTCAAGGCAGATGAAATGCAACTGGGAGTACAGTTGTATTTCTGCAGTGAGATGATTTATCTGTTATATATGAGTTGTCTCTCAGTGTTCCTTAACCAGCAGTAATTACGAACAAAGCAAGCTGATTCCATCTACGTGCAAAATCTGTGGAAGTCTGTACCAGTAAAACCTTGTTAGTTTTTGCCAGCCTGCAATTGCTGTTGAAAAGCTGTTTGACACTGAGCATTGCCACATGGTCTGTAATAAAGAATTATTTTGGAGATTACTCAGTTACAAAAATTCTCTATAATCCATCATCTTTGAGTGATGTATGAATGAAATAGGGAAAAAAGCAAACATCATTCTTTAGTCATTTTTCTTCTTATTTTGTTATATTAAAACACTACTTGAAAAAGGTGGGTTGTTTTTTTTCAACGTTTAAAATAAGATGCGATTCTTCTGCCTACTTCTCATTCTCCCCGTCATTTCAGTAAAGGAAAGCACTCCCCTCCAGAAGCACTTTGTTTGCAGCATAGCCACCTAGTCCGGAATTCAACGCTGTTAGACAAACAGCCTGAACAATATAGGTCAGTCTGGCTCTGCATGCATTTCTCATAAAAATATCTTCCCTTGATTTCAAGGGATCAGCCTAAACGCTCCCCTTCAGCTCACTGTCCACTTTCTTACAGACTGTCTTGCAGTGTCTTCCTTTCTCTGTGGAAAAGAGAGAAGGTGACAGCGTATCTGCGATCTCTGTTTTATAAACCCCAGGTATTCTGGATCAGTGGAAAGTTTATACAAACTTTTGTTTCAATCCCTGCTGCTTTGTATCCTCTGGATTTTGAGTTCCACGTTCAAATAAAACTAGAAAGCTTAGTGGAAAGCTTAGTGGAAAGCCTAGCCAAAGCTAAGAGATTTTGCCTTGCTGTATGCTGAGAGTGATTTTTTTTGATTTTAGAACAAAATATTCTTGTATGCAGTATCTCCAGATTTTTCACCACTTTGCTTTGCTCCATCTTTTGGGGATGATGTGCTGCAGTCTTTCACTTCTAAGGTCTGGAGAAGTCAAGAAAAGATCTGTTAGTATGTTTTTTCAATGCCTGGTAATGTTATAGCTAGTCCTCCTAAGCTCTTGTGTCCTGTAAAATGGATAGAATAGTTTGTCTGCTTTTTTTGAGATTCAGGATCTGAGGGTTTGTAGCCTTTCTTCTGAAAGGCCTGGGAGAGGGGCACTGGGTCCTAGTGTGTCTGGACAAGCCTTCTGATGTGATCCCTGTCTCCGGCAAAGACTCTTGCGCCCATCCAGCCTGCAGACCCCTTCATTGAATTTTTGCAGCACTCCTTACAGGCTCTTGAGTTGAAGCTGAAGTCCTTTTCTGGAAGCTAGGAAGACTTCCTTGCCTCAGATTTGTAGTGCAAATGACCCCATCATTGTTGTTTAACTTCCTCCTACTTTGTGTTATAAGCTATGAAGATTTTATTACGAATCTCACAGTATTGACTACTGGAGGCTTTTATTGTATTTCTGCCCCTGGAAATGTTTTCATGTTAGACTATCTCAAGCTTTTATTAAAAAAAGAAAACTCTAATATCTGGTTTTCTGGTTCCCAAAATGAAAATTCACAACTGCATAGATTAGTAGATATCTGGATCTAGATTAACTTTTTATCTCCTGAATCCAAATGACCTGCTCACAAAAGCTCAGAAATTTGTCACAAGAAAGCTTGTAATTTAATAATATCTGTGGAATTTGGGCCACTGTGCCTCTTCAGATATTGTTGAGTAGACAGGGTTGAACCTTAAAGTTTAGATCCAAACTCTTCTGAAAATCAGCAGCATTTAGATGACTTGGAGTGGGTTTGCATCTGTTCTGGGGCTGGCTTTTGCTGTGTGTAATCAGAGTAGAAGTTACCGCAAAATGAATGCTGGCATTTGTCATGAACTAAGTAACTAAGAAGTTACTGCAAAATGAAGTTTCTGGCAGTTGTCATTGCAGGTAGGTTTTCATCAAATTTAACACCTTGTACTCCTGGCAGGCATGACTCCTTGCACAGGGAGAACGACTCTTTGGTTCTACTTGAATTATGTAGTGAGATTAGAAAGTCTCTGAAACTTCACCCCCCCTCCCTTTTTTTATTTTCTATTTTCTACTAGTTGCTCAGAAAACGCACCTTCTCCCCAGTTAGTGTGCCCGTTCCAGGGCAGGATCATCTTTCAGTGAAGTCATTACAAGCCTCAATTTCCTCAGGAATAATTTCTTTGTTGCTCATAATTCTAGAGAGCTGATGACATGGAATTTGGACTGAAATCTAGACATTT
Source organism: Tinamus guttatus (assembly GCF_000705375.1). Next base: position 40,802 of record NW_010586741.1, read on the forward strand.
TCTGATGTTTGGTCCAGCTTGTCCAAAAGGTCAGCTTTTACATCTGAGACTGAGTTTCTGGTTTCAGTTTGCACTCACCTGCTTTATTTATTTATTTATGTATTTATATTTGTCTCACACCCTGTCCTTCTGTGGAGGAGAGTATTTTCCCATGTATGAGGCTCCTTACCGACGTTTTAATTTAAAAACTGGGTGAGCTCTGAATCTGCTGGTTTTGCAACACCCTGAAGGAGAGCTAGCAACAACTGCCTTTTATCAACTCAAGAAAAGATCTGTTTTGTCCAGTTCATGAAGCAAATTAATACACCCTGCGTGGAAAGAGTTCAAAGCATTAGGAAAGCAAAATACTGATCCTCACAGCACTCTTCTGGGGAAAGGCATTGTTGCTTCTTTGGAAAACGGGACACAAAAAAGTATATTACTTCAATAACAAGTTACTGCTACTTAGTGTTAGAACTGGGACTAGAGAGCATAGGACTGGACCTCCACACCTGCCTATTCTCTCTTGAGGAAAAATTAGAGGAAGAGCCAGAGGTAAAAGAACTTTGAACCACTCACATATTTAGGGTTAAAATTTTGGAGGTAGAAAGAGACAAGGTGTGATGGCATTTTGCTTGGGTAGAACTCCTTTTGGGTGAATAAAATCCGACCTGCTTTAAATCTAACTTCCTCTGGAACAGAAACTGAGTAATTTCAGTACAATTTCAAATGTGAACTTATGTTGTCAAGTTAAATTCTACGTTGGTTTGGATATTTAACGTTCTGTGACATGCCTAAGAAGGAGCTGCAGTACACGAAGTCCTTTGCATGATACACATTTCATGCACAGGTTTGCTATAGCAGATCAAGCTAGTTCAAAGCTTTAACAATTTGGAGAAGAAAGTTGCTGTAAAACAAACCTTAGTCAATTATCCTTGGTAGACCCAGGAGTAGTCAATGGCAAAAGAATTTTGTTGAATTAATAGCAGCACTACTGAAGGCACTTCTCGAGCTGGTACATGTTTTGATGGTTCCAAGAATCAGACTGCATAGCTGGAGGCGTTTACCGTAACTGCTGTTGTGCCTGCAGAAGCGGTGCAGTTCCTTACCACACGAGGCATTTTGCATATTAGCATATGCCTAAACATGAAAGAGTTCTCCTTGGATTCGGATGTAATTGGGCTCTTCAACCTGTCACAAGCACGGCTCTGCTACTACACTTTGCTTTGACTTCCAAGCTTCTTGCTCTGAACTGCTTTTGTCTTTGTCCCAGGAAATCTACAATTAACATCCAAGTCCTTCCCAGGGAAATCCACTGTTGCCTCTGTTCTGTTGCAGTCCCAGCACGTAGCAATGGATGGCTCCTAGCCTCCTGCTCCATGCCTAGATGTGAAAATGCACTCACAGCCTCTTGCTTTTTCACTTCTGATTTCCCGCAGTGTTTGCTAATAGGCTCCCATCGTGCCCTGGAGCACACTTTCTTGTTGCAGGCTTGGGTTCCCACACCTTTGCCCATCTCCTTTACTGTAGAAATCCTATGGGTGCACATTTGTTCTCTTGAGTAAAGCATAATTTATTCTTCTGTTTTTCTATTTTTTTTTTCAAAATTAAATCAATGAAATTGCTTCCTAATGCTATTATTTTTGCAGTCTGACATTGAACACCACAATGGAGACTGCAGTGTGGTGTCTTGAGAAAGACTCTGGAATAAGCAGTCATGGTGGAGACCAAGGAAAATACACGGTCCAGGGCATTTTATTAGCAAGTGTAGGAGACAGTGCAACAAGCTGCTAGTTGCAGCAAACAATCTAGAATTTCTGCAAAATTCCAGCTGGTTCTCCAGAAGACATCAGGTTTTTTTCCACTGCTGCCTGAATATGCAGTTTGTTAGATGGAAGAATCTCAAAATATCAGTTTTCTCAGTTGTGTTCACTTGAATCAAAAATGATTTAGCTCTGTAAGTTAATTCATAAAGAGAGCAGATTCTCTGAAATTGTGAAGCACCTGAAATCCTGTACCATTACAAAGATTTTCCTAAGGTTTAGTATCCCTGAGGGTGCCACAAACTCATTTTCTTCACCTGCAATTATAGTTAAAATAGTGAATCCAAATGGTTGAATAAAGCTCTTGAAATTTTTGATCTTTTCAAAAACTAATGTAAAAACTAAGGTACCAGCAAAAGAGAGCAGTAATGCACGTAGACCCAAACTTATTTCTAGTGGAACCAGTGGAGCACTCTTTCTCTGACCACCAACTTCCCAATTAAGTCAAAAAAAAAATAAATAAAGCATTGCTGGGTTTGAACAGACTTTCCTATTTGAGGAATTTCACTCTTTACAGTGCCTTAGTTTGATTTACTCTAGTGTTGGCACAAGATTTGCCAAACGCCCTGTAACACAGAAGATAACAGGCTTCTACAGCGGTGGCTTGTGCACATATTTGCACTCCTTGTGCACTGTGCCAGGAGTGAGGTGTTATCCCTAAAGGTGAGAAATTAGCTGAAGTGTAGCTTTGCGGGTTGGTGATTTATTTGGACAGTCTCAAATGCTGTAATTTCTGTACTAGGCAAAGAGAAAGCCAAAGGCGGATGTGTCACGCTGTTTTCTCAGCACAAAAATGACTCCTTGCATTTTTCTCAGTTCATTTTCCATCCTGAGTCCTAACTTTCAGAGAGGTTTGTAATGATTTATATTTCCAAAGAAAGTACACTCCAATTTAAGTGAGTTGGGTAAGTAAATAGAAATTTGTCATTTTAAAATGTGACCTAAGTTCCAGTTTTATTAGGGAAATACTGACTAACTATATTTCCTAGTGAAAGGAGTGGAAATAAGACAGTGCCACAGAAATTCCAGAATACCTTGAGCCACAATATTTTTTTCACCAACAGCAAAAAAACTTGGCTGATTTATATCACCTCCCTTCCTCTTCTCTCTGATCAGTATCAGATCAGACAAGTTTGGAAAACAATCAAGTACACTAATCTAATTTTCTGCTTTACTATGGACTATTTACCTATAACTCATGGGCTATATGTGTATGCGTTTCTTCTGATATGTTTTTGAGGCAGAAGCATACAGTATAACTGTTTACTGACTAGTAGCTTATTTTGTAAGGTTGTGTGTTTGAATAGACACTGAGGCCCCTGGTAATTTTGGAGTATTGGAAATATTTCTGGAAGAAACAGATTAATGACCAAAGTGCAGGTTAGGCTAACACGGGTGCACAACAAATGCAATTCAATATGTGAAAATCCCTGCAATACATAGTTAGTGTATTCTTACAGCATGTAATACATTTAATTGACAACTGTTCGTTCTCCTCTACTCTTGTATACATTTCTGAATGTGAAGCCATGGAGAAACAAAAACTGCCGGGGACTTGGAGGGAATGTTTGTTTCAACAGCTGGGTGTTTTGTTTGGGGATGATTTACGTTCTCCTCTTTTCCAGCTACTACTGCTATAGGGGATGAACGTCACTTAACTGTCACTGGGCACATGTTATATTCCCTAAACGGGCCTTAGTTCCACCTAATAATGCTGCCTGGGTCTGGTTAATTTGTGCTTTCTTAATAGTTTTCTCCTCATTTTGTAAAAATTATTGGCTTGGGCTGCCGGACTTGTGTGCGATACTAGTTGCTACTCCAAGCACTGTAGTAATTACAGTTACTGTAATTGTACTGCATGATTATTACAGACCTGTTAATTTGTTTTGAGCAAAGAGATATATATCCAAAATCCCTCTTACCCCAAATTCAAACTGTGTTGAGCATTATATGCACTGAGATAAAGCTATCTGGTTACCTAAGGATAGCCAATACAGAGAAATAGAGAAATGCATGTCTGACATAAGTACGGAGAAAGGCAGCAGCTACTGTAACAGGAAAGACAGGAAACTTCTGTTAAGAATAGTGTATAAAGCATGCTACGATCTCTAAAATCATGCTGTAGTTCAGCAAAGAATTACTCTGCTCCTGTGAAGCTGATAGAATTTGTTAAGTATTAAACAATGTAAACATGTGATGGGCAGTCTCGTGATGCTGTTAGTAGCTCTCTGCCTCTTAAATTGGAAACACTCCTGTAGTTCTCTCTTTCCAACTGTAAATGTGTTCAGAAAAGCTCCACTGCTGTAGGACAAAGGGATATGATTTGTAGAGGAATTAAACAGGGAAGGGTCAATGGGAATTCTGGCATATCCTAGACCTGCTTTGTGTGACTTCTGCAAGACGCTCAGGAGCAGGCGGAGCTAAGGCTGTTTTTGTCACAAGTGTTGGCACAGGGTCACAATGTGCAATAAGGTGGAGTGAGGGAGTGGTTTAAAAACAATTCAGAAAACCTTAAAGTACAGGTGCCCATTGAGCTGTTTCAGTTTATGTTCAAAACCCAGTGAATTTCTTGTGACCCACTGTCTTGAAGGAATTAATCGGGAGGAATTAAAGGAATTAATGGCATTTCAATTGCAGTTGCACCCTTTGTGCTACGTTCCTGCAGACGTGCATGTGCATGGTACTATGAACAGTCTTCCTGATCAGCTCATCAAAAAATAACATCAAATAAAAGTCTTGGTACCCTAATTATCTGCTTGAAATAGGCCATGCATGTAGAATTGGACTTTGTTGGAATATTTAACTAGTTTAGTTCACATTTCCTTGTAGATGTTGGGGTGAAAAATAGATAGTGTTTGGTGAAATTTACTCTAGGTTATTCTGAGGTGTCCCTCAGTGTTCAGTTTAGGACTGAGTATGAGCCCTTCTAATCACAGAATCGTTGAGGTTGTAAGGGACCTTTAGCGATCATCTAGTTCAACCTCCCCCCCACCAATCCAATTGGTGAAGAAGGCATTTAGGAGTGGTAGTAATGATCTGGGATGACTTCAATAATTCACCTAGTTTGAACATCTGTCTCTTCATCAGCAAATTTGGGTGTTACTACATCTGTGAGGATGTAATACGTTTTAATGTCATCAAATTTGTGTAGGATTCAGTAAATTAATTTTATGAAATGAACAGGATAGGTTTAAATAGCATAAATGCCTGGCAGAAGATCTGAATTTGGTTGACGAGTGAAAGGAAGGTATCTTCACTCAACATTTTTGTTCTACTGATGAAAGTTAACAGGTCTGAGTAAGGGGAAGTGTATTTTTCATTGGAGAAAAACAAAGTTTAAAACTTGACTTTATTAAAATGTGGGAAATGAATCTGTGAACCTGAAGCATACTGCGGCTGGTGTAGTACAGAACTTCTCCACTCTACACTCCTGTTGATGTCCTTGACAACCCAGTTATGTCAAAAATAAACAAGATAAGTCAAGCAAAGGTCTGGCTGCTGAGAATGGATGGCGATCTAAGAGTGAACTGTGAATTCAAAATTTATTAGTTTTTTTTTACATGGTAATTTGGCATTCACTAGAAAATTCCCTTGTCAGCCATGATCCTTGATGCTCTGAGAGCGAGGCGGGCCTTGGCTGTGGACTCCAATGCTGTGAGCGAGCTGCTCCGCTGTGGCTCAGCGTGCGCCAGGCCAGAATCTTCCCCCCGGTACGTTTTTAATCATGTGAAGGAGTCGGCTCCAGTCGGAAAGCTGTCATTATGTGAAGGCTTCAGGGAAGGGTGGAGAAAAGAGAAGACCTGCTAAAAGCAACTCGGAGCTCTGGGGGACGGGCAAGATTTGGAGGAGGGAGGCAGTCCCAGTAGGGGAGGTCTTGTGCTTGTCTCTGCAAGTAGGTCTGCGCAGGCCGCGGAGGCCCTTGCGCTACTGGATGTGAAGACCTTCCAGGCACACAAATTGCTGTCATTGAGAGGTGCAGTGCGAGGGTGCTGCTGTCTAGATTTTGAAGGCTACATTTGTGTTGGCTGCGTTCCTTGTTCGCAGAGGAGGAAGGGATAAAGACCTCAGGCTATCTCTGGGTGGTAGCTATTCCAGCTTGTAGACATGTAGCTGCCTGAGAACAACATGCTTTTGTTTTCTTTTTATTTTTTTTTCCTTCTGGTGGAAGTTTTATTCATTTATTGTGATTATTTTTAAGCACTTGGCAGAGATGTGAATGCAGTCTTTGCTTCTCCTGAAGGCTTATGGAATAGAATTGCATAACTTTGTACTTTTCCTAGGCAAAGCAGAATAAATTGGATGTAAGTAGTGTCCAGTTTCTGAAAGATTTCTTGGTCTCTTCCGACTCCTATTTATAGCCAGTGAAATGCAGTGACTACAAAATGACCCTTGCTGCCATGAATCGTCTTACTGAGTGAGAAAAGAGGAGGAGCTTGGGTGCAGATATGGTGGCAAAGGAAGAGTTGCAACTGCTGCCCTCCATGACCAACAGGTCTTTAATATAGCAGTACTATTTCAGCTCCTTTAAAGAGAGCTTGTCAACCTTCTGGAGAATCATTAATTCTTGTTTTCATGCTCTTAGCCTTTTCTTCCTGGATGTGAGAGAGCTGAAAACAAGTATTAATGAAAATTCCACTGAAAACAGATGTTAATGAAATTCCACTGAGACAAGACCAACACTTGTTGCTAGATTGCTTATTGAGGTACAAAGTCTTTCTGAATAAGCTTGCAGTGTTTGGTGTGCGTAAGTGTCTCTTATTCAGGGAATTGTGCCAAAATCTGGTAAGGTTAGTTCAGAAGTTGGATCTTAACAACTCTTAAGCACAGGAGTTTCTTCCTTGTCTTTGGTCAGGAGAGCTGCTATATTTCTGTAGCTGAACCTAACCACCTCCTTCTCTAACATGAGCATCACCATTACAGCCCTTGCCAGCTTCATGCTTAAACAAGATGGCTGCAGCATTTGCCTTTCCTTCCCACTGATTTGGATTTAGCGACAACTGCTAAATGTGGGCATTTGTATAATGCTTATGCCTGGAGCAAAGGAGTTTTATGCTTTCTTTCTGTTAAACTGTGATCATTTCAGAGCAGCAAATTACTTTTGAATAACTATCTTAAGCTTTGATTAAGTAAACGAGGTGGTGTTTGAATTTGAACATATGAATTCCATTTACTGGGAGGCTCTTTCTTTGAGATGAGTGGACTCAGTAGGGTGCTTGACATTATTTTTGTTTTTCCCCTCAAAGAAACCTGAAATGTTGCTGGGCTGAGGCTGGTAAGCTCAGCCTGGGAGTAGAGAGCACCTACTGAGTTGTGGGTTGGTGTGGTGACTGGATTGCGGAAGATAAACTCTTGGGCCTTTTTATTTTGTACTTGGTCTGTACGAGTCAAAAGAGTTTATATTTTCTAATAATGAAGGATGAAGACGTGTGTATATTTGATCTTGTATTACAGTAATAGTTTTGATATAAACATGTTTCGTTTGTTCCTGGACTTGAGCAATGTCTCTGTAGTGCAGAGGCTACTTATCGGAGAATTCTGTGGTCCTGCATGATTAGCCCTTGCTTTACATCCTTGCTGCGGTCGAGTTACAGAGCATGGTCATGATGGGCACTGGAAATTCTCTCTTTAAAATTCCCACTTTGTTCAGAAACTCTTAGCAGAACTGAACAGAAACTGAACTGCTTCTGCCTGTAATTCCCTGATTCTCTGGAAAATGCCCAGTATTTTGAAACTTTCCTGTCCTTGAATGAATCCTGCCGACATAATTGACAACTTCTAACAGCTTCTGTGGCAAGTGGCTACTAATTTTGAAGAAAATCCCACTGAAGAAACAGCTGAAGTAAAAGCGCCTCCCGCGTGGAGCCCCGTTACCCTTATTGCTCCGGCAGCCTGCGATAGCTGCTGTTTTTCCCTCTGCGGCCAGGCGGATGCCAGGCTCGAGGAGCTGTAACAGGAGAAGAGCTTCCCGAGGAGGAGGCTGCGGTTCGCACAGCTGTTGGGAGCGTGCTGCTTCGCCCCAGTTTTGTCACCGTTCCCTTTTCCATTTCTCGGATTACGGCCTGCCCCATCTGGCTTGGTGGGACTGCTTGGCCTGTTTTCCCTGTGCCCACACAATGGTGGCCATTGTTCCAGCCCCTTCCTGCCCGCTCCAGAGCTGCTCATTAAAAGCTTCAGGGAAAGGGAGAGAGGGCCTGCCTAGGGCCTGGACTGAAGAATTACTAGGGATCAGTAAAATTCACTTTTTTTTTCCCCCCTTTTCTCTCTAGGATGCTGAATCAGCATCCCAGTGCTACAGGCTGGCCCTTCCTTGTGCTCTCCAGTGCCACCGCTTGAGCGCAGTGAAAACCGCGGAAAACATGCCCTAGTAAGGGCAGGGTGATGTTGGATTACTGCGAGTATTTTTGTGCTTGCTCTCTCAGCTCAATAGGAAACCTTTAATAGGAGTATTCCTAAACAGTGCTGCATGTGAAACGGGGAATTCTGCTCTGTTCTCCTAACAAACAGCCATTTCATAAGAGAGTTTTTTTCTTCCCGTCTTGGTATGTTCCAGAAGACTTTATACCTATCCTGGTCACTGATTGATGGGTCAGTGCTGAACTCCCTTTAATTTTGCAATAAACCAACAAGGAGGCTGAGACCACAAGTTTACAGAAAATGACTTATTTACACAACTGGATTTACAAGAATGACAAAACCAGATTTAGTAATTTCAGTGTGGTCTTAGGAAGGGCAAGAAGAGTGCTAGAAAAATTGTACTGTATAAATAACCAAACAAAAAATAGTTTGCTTATTCTTCTGCATAAAGCAGTCATATTTCAGTTCCAAGCTCTCCCCCAGGAGCTGCAGAAGCTTTTGCCATGTGTAGAAACTATTCCCAACAAATCTGTGTGCCAGGATTTAGGTACCTTAGTAAGTATTTTCTAAATGTGCTTCCATAAAATTGGCATCTGCTGAAATCAGATCAATTGAATGAGATTCTATTGGCATGACAAGGTATGAAGAGAATATAAAAAATGATGCTATTTTCTGCATAAATCTCAGAAGTTGCAACAACATGCCCAGAATGGGACCCCTTTGCGTTTGTGAATATCTTGTTTACGTGTATCAGCACCTGTAAAAATGAAATGGTTGGAAGGTTGGACATTATTTTAAGGTGCCTAAAATTAAATACTGGAACATATTGTTCCCAATATCTTCTGTTTCTTTCCAGGTTTTCTAAGAGTAATAAAAGGATGATTCTTGCTACTCTGATACCTCTAATACAAAGCATTGTTTTACAGTTTAAGTGTTAGGACAGTAAGAATCTTCATAAGATTGGGAAATTTTATGCTTAGTCTGTTGTAAGGTATTTTAAGTACTAGACTTTTTTCCCAGCAATGGTTTTGAAATTTGAATCTGAGTAAGCTTTTATAGTTATTTGTAATTCAGTTGAATTTATAGACGGAGGAGTAAATTTTTACTCATTAAATAGTTAGGTCTACTAGTTACAGGTGAGTAGGCTGGAAGGTTAAAGTCAGGGCTTCACTGAACTCCACAGTGTGGAGCAAGGCGAATTTCCAGCATTGCTGAGCTAGCTGCCCTTTCCGTCTTTGTTTTTCAGCCGGAGAGGGAGTTTTCCATTGGTGCCCAGCCACTGGCTGCAGAAGCCCTACAGCCTGTGTTTACTGCAGGTAGAACAGAAAGCAGCATCAAAAGCTCCTTGTCTACACATAGTTGTATGTAGAGAGGGGTAATATTTTTCTCTGATTCTCAGCACCATAGTGATGCCTCTGGTAATGGATTTTTTTTTTTAATGAGTTGATGTTGGAAATAGCAGCTGCTGTTAAAATACTGCATATTTTAATATGATAACATTAAAATACCATGTAGCAAAATTCTCAGTGTTGCCTGTTCTGCTGGAAAATAATAAACTCGTGGTTTGCTCATCTTAAACGGAAGCTACACTTGGCTGATACTGATGTCCTGTATCTGTCAAAAGTGATCACAGTAGAGACAACTCCTCCTTACCTGCTTAGTGTGTGAACTTGGCACGTCGCATGCTCTAGACAGGATAAATCTGATCTGCACTTTAATGGCAAATCTCCAAGGAAAAGTTGAGGAAGTGCTGTTGCTGATTCAGTGCAAGGCAATCTTTCTATTAAATTTGCTTGGACTTGTGACCTTTGCCTGTTTCCAGGCAGCATGTAGCAGTGAGAGGTATTTTCTTTCAAGGGTGGTATCTACCTGGGGAATACCCCAACCCACTTTATGACCCTGGTGATTTGTAAGCTGTGACTGTTAAGATCAGAACTAGCATCAGGTTCTGTGCTCACATGTCTGAAGCAAAGCGCGAGACTCCACTGCTTCTCTCCATGCACAGATGTGATTACTTGTCAGGAAGCCACACAGCTGTTTCACTCCGTATCTCCTTTGTCTACCTGCATATTGTTTCCCTGGCACCCTAGGCTTAACAATTCTCTCACACATCTATTTACAGCTCTTCTGAACATGCTGAACCTTTTCAAAGGGTAAAGGAATGGAGCTGAGTACGCCTTTCGGTTTGGAGAAAGAGACTTTAGGGAGAAGTTAATACATTTTGTAACTGTGACACTGAAATCACGTGGGATCAGCATTCAGGTCATCAAAATGTATGTGTGTTTTATGGGGGACTAAATAAAAATATAGGGCCTTGCTTGGATGCTATTCTTCACCATCAAAATCATATTGTCCAAAATTTTAGTCTTAAAAAATAGAAGAAATCTTAGCTATTTCCAGTAAAGGTACATGATTGGAGTTTTGAGCCTTTATTTGAAGATATATGTATTTTCTATATATGTATTTTCTAAAAATGTATGCTTTGGCTTCTTTTCTTTGGAGCAGCAATGGAGGAAGTGCTTTTTTCCCCTCTTTGTTAGCAACACCCAGCTTCAGTTTGATCCATGAGAGTACAGAGTATTCTCCACACTTTCAGACTGAGATTCAAACTGCCTTATGGTGGTGCCCAACGGAATGAGTGTTGACTGATGACAGGAGGAGTGCCCAGCTCTACCTGATGGAAGAATTCGGCTGTAACTGAGTCTGCAGAAGTGTCTGAGGGATTTTGACACCACATTTAGTTCTTAGCTAACCGCCTCTTGATTTCTACTTAAGGAAGGACTAAATCTCTTTGGCTCTGCAGGCTTGCAGAAATAATTTTAAGTTTATTCCAAAATAGGCACTCTGTACGTACATGTGGCCTCTTTTCAGGGGAAGAGTACTGATTGAAGATAGTATTTAAACATGTATTTAAGCAAGTGTTTAACTACCACTGAAGTCATGGAACTAAGGACACACTTAATTCCCTTCCTCAGAAAGAGCCAGAGGGGAGGATTTGCTGGGCAAGACTGTGCCTTTTTACAGTCACTTTTTAAACAGTATAACAAGGTGTCTAGGATATTGTTAATACTGAATGATTCCTGAAGGGCTCATCAGAAACTGAAATCTAAATTCAGAGCCATTGCTTAAGTTTAATGTCAAGGTTAAAGAACATTTACAGTCCTACAGCTAACAGTGCTGTGGAGTTCCTGGTTAAAGAAGAGGCCAAAATTGTGGAAGATAAAAACTTAACTGTCACGATCTTGTTATTCCTTTTTCTTTGCATTTTTTAAGCTTGTAGAATTAGTTTGTTTTGAATGGTGAGCAGTAGGAAGTACAGTGAGCTTAAGTCTTTTTTCTTTTTCAAAAAAAGATACTTAAATACGGTAGCTTTTCTTTAAAATATAGGGCATGAACAAAATACATGATGGCACAGTACACAGCTTATGTTGGCGCAGTTTTGGGATGACTGCATTGCTTACAGAGCTTTTGACACTTGTGAATAATGTGATCATTGCAGATTTGTGCCAATGAAAACGCCATACCCCACCGGAGGGGCTGTTTGTGTGCAAGTGTGTGTGTGCGTGCGCACGCTTCAGTTTTGCAAGTTTCTTTTGTTTCAGCACATTTTTAGTAGCTGATGGAGGGAGAGTTTCAGTGTTGTGGCCAGTTTGCTGTTGTATCTTATGCCTGCCTGCCAGAATAGCCTCTAAGGAAAAATGAGGCAAAGAGGCCAGCAGCTGGGAGCTGCTGAAAAGGAAAGAACTTGCTTCCCTTTTCTTAGCCCCCCTCATCCTTGCCCTTTTCATTCACTTGCCTTGACCTAGTTCTGATATTAATCCTAGCACATCCTACCTAGCACAAGGTAAAACAGCTCAATCCAGTAAAATGGAAGATAATCTGGCAAGAAGGAGGGCGGGGGAAAAAAAGTTGAGTTTTTCTTTTTTTTTCCCATTGCTGGTAAATGATTTTTCTTACCTTGCAGTTTGATGAACTAGAGAGCCAGCAGTGGCTTTTAAGGATAGTGGGTGCCAGGCCTTTCCCTGTGTACTTCTGGGTGCATATAGGTACATCCAGCGGCTCTGGAGGAAGAAGCAGTAGCGTGTGATACGTATCCTCTGTATTTGCTGTCAGTAGTATTGCAAGTTGTACTTCAAGCACCTTAGCCTATGTGTAAGGCTAACCAAGGTTGTTACCTGCCATGTCTGTGTTGGTTGTGGTGGTCATAAATGCCCAGTCCCAAAGGTACCAACCCTGTGATTAACCTGGACAAGCTGATGTTAAAACCAGCTGAAGTTTGTAGTGTTGCAAGTTGTACTTCAAGCACCTTAGCCTATGTGTAAGGCTAACCAAGGTTGTTACCTGCCATGTCTGTGTTGGTTGTGGTGGTCATAAATGCCCAGTCCCAAAGGTACCAACCCTGTGATTAACCTGGACAAGCTGATGTTAAAACCAGCTGAAGTTTGCCTAGTGCTTGCGGTCTGTAACAGAAGAGCACCCTGGACATCGTTACGGGACTCTGAGGGACTTGAACTTGTATCGAGGAGATGAAGATTTGACTTAAGAGATTTTCAAATTAGTTGTGGTTGATGGTCCATAGAGCCGTCAGAGACAACTCTGAACCCTAGTGGACCACCATGCAGTTTACAAACAGAGATGTGTAGGCTGACATGCGTGGGGAGAAAGAGCTGAGGCCTTGGTAAAGGCTGCAGACTCGAAACGGCATCACCTTCTTGGTAGCTGATGCCATGCTGCCTCTCACATTCTTGGTAGCTGATGCCATGCTGCCTCAAGAAAACCTAATGGCCCTGAAATGGCACAGCTGCGTTGTGCTTGCATGATCTGATAAAGCTATGTGGGATCTGGAATTAGAAAAACTAATTAGAAAGTAGGTCACATCATGCAACTTAGTGTTAGAAAGCAAGAAGAAGCCATCGTCAGAGGGAGGGAGGAGCAGGGCATGAAAGAGGAGGGGATTCCGCTTCCTTCCAGCAGTGGTGAGTTGTAAATTTGTCTCACTAGTATCATGAAACAACAGCCATGGAGTGACATATAAGATTCCCTTTTCTCTTCCTCTGCTGCATAAGATACAGCTGAAAACAGGCCATTAATTTCAAAGATAATATTTACGGGGTAGAGTCACTTCTCAGCACTTTGCTTCTTAAGGATCACTTTGTTTCTTGAAAAAAAAAAGAAACCTGAAACTCTTTTCAGTCTCTTTAAGTAGAGAGAATAGTAGTTGCATAAAGGGCAACTGCTTACAGAACCAAAGCCTTCTGAGGTAATTATATTTATGCCAACTCTTATCCCTATGGAGTTGACAGTATTTGCTGTAATGTTTTTGATTATTAAGAAAAAAAGTATATATTCAAAGGTGCAGGAGACTGCTAATAGTTCATGCCATCAGAGGAGACATACATGTTTTCATAGCTCTTTTTGGTTCTACATTCTTGTTGTTCATCAGAATGTCATGATTCTGAAAAACACAGAAAAAGCCTCTTGTGTACAGATAGTGCCATGAAATTTTAATACGCCGTGCTGCAGATCAGTAGGGAAATACCAGCATGGCACTCTGTTGGAGCTAAAGGTCAGAAGAATATAAGCTGCATGGAAATAACTAGAACAGATTTCCGATTCGCCTGGAAAAGTATGAAATTTTCATTTTACTTAAAATTGGCTCCTTGTCTGATGAAGTAATGAGGAAATTACCAAAATATTATTCTCTTGCTGTGAAGAAAATGATGCTTTTTAAAGAGCATCAAATCGGTCATCTAAGAAAAAAGTTCTTTGAAAGGGTAGTTTTGTTGTAGGCAACTGCATATTTCTTTAGATTTCATCTTTCTAACAAGGTCCCTTTTCTGTGCTGTTTGCAATATTCCTTGTATTTACTGTGGGTATTTCAGAATTTTCTGTGTTCATAATTTGGTAGGAGTTGGAGTGGGTGCTTGCCTGTGTAACAGTCCCCATGTGAACTGCCCCCTACCTCCTGGTAGCTGTAAAAAATAATTTCCTCATCCCTTCTCCCTGTCTCTTTGCAGGTTATCTTGACAAATCAAATTACCACACGGCTAAACAACGGCCTCACGATCCAGGCAGACCTGGTGTCTCCAGCTGATGATTTGTCCCTGTGTGACGGTAAGAGATCCCTTCTGGCACAGCTGAAACTATGCTGACACAAATGCACATTGTAACTTGTGGTCTCCTGTTGATGTACGGGGGCCTGCAAGAGTGGGGTTATCAAGCCGAACATAAAACATAGAGAACAAAGCGATTTATCAATTTATTCGAAAATTAATAGAGAGAGAGATAAAGTGCATTATATGAAAGGCACTGAGGGCTAAGGGCTGGGAATGAATTTTCAAGCCAAGTTTAGTGGTGTAATATGTCCCTCAACATTGTTCATTCATTCACATACATTGGGACCGTATTTTTTATCCATCTCCTGGACCTACTGCTAGAGTTATTAGATAAGCGACCTGATCTGATAATTATCAGTAAGGTCACAGAGAAGAAACTGGCTACAAATGAAACAGAGCAAACGTTCGCTCCTGTCCCTTATAGTATGCCACTCAGTTGGCACACACAGTGCCTCAAACTGAAGCTTTCAATACTGCGTGAATGTAACAGGAGCTGCTGTGTGATGCTGTGCCCTACATTACATCTTCAGGCTTCTTTCTCTGTTTCTATACTTGTCTCAGAGCAATGAACTTTGTATAGAATTAGAGACAACCATTACATGTTTTGGCAGGAAAATGAGGATTAACATTGCCAAGAAAAAAGGTTAATTCTGAATCAAGTTTTGCACTGTAATATAGTAATTTCAGCTATCCCAAATGCAAAGAACAGAGTACCCTCAGTCAGGTGTAGATACAGAGAAACTTGTTATATAGAGGTCAACTCCTGTGTAGGCCCAAAGAAGCACAAGGATCTGAAGTAGTAACGTGTGCCAGAACAAAACCTGTACAAAATGGATGCCTTTGTTTAGCTTCAGAACAAGAACAGCACAAACAAATTCTTGCCTAATCTAACACATAACCTCAGAAATTTCCCTGAAAAGCACAATCAGAAAAAAGAATAAAAGCCACCGTAACGTTCTGTTTCTTTCTAATAACATGTACAATCTGCAAATACCATTTTTGTGTCTGGCCAATAAAAGATTATCCTCAAGGTGCCCTGCCAGTGCAAAGTTGTTCACCTCTGACAAAAAGAGGACTTTCACGCCCATTCAACATTTGATTTCCTTGTTTATGTTGCTATCAAAAAATAGACATATAGCCACTGTTTTTCTACATGAGGATTATTGACCTCTCATGAGAAAATTCCCCCTAATTGATTTCATATTAGGTATTCAGTCTGAATGTAGTAATCTTTTGAGTTTGGGGTGCCTTTAAGAGTCCTTCATGAAACAGTCTTCGAGTGTTAATGCGATACTCAACATATATACTCCTATTTTGCAAACGTGGAGTTTTTATGTATGTTCTGGAGTCGGGAATAGAAGACAAATTCATGGCTGGGTTCTTACCTCGCTCTTCCTTTTCACTCGTCACCAACTTAAGTTGAATTTGAACCAGTGACCTGAATGTGAAAGGACCCATAACACATTATTAGTTCTATAAGCAACTGAGATCTCTTAGTTTGTATATGTCTAAGATGTTATTTTAATCATATGTGAAATCATAGTCTTGTCACTGTAAATGGTGCGCTAAAAAGTTAATCTTTTCTTGGGCAGAGACAGAAATGATATTCGCAGACTGGACATGTTATTAGAAAGAAGCAGAACGTTACGGTGGCTTTCATTCTTGTTTCTGATTGTGCTTTTCAGGGAGATTTCTGAGGTTATGTGTTAGATTAGGCCAGAAACCAAGGAAGCTGTTCATTTGGTGTGTGTCAGTGAGTTCATCTTATGAACGAGGTGAATGGACATTGTCAAGCTGTTTCAGGCTTGAATTTTGCAAAATTATAGTGTAGTACACAACAGCTTGCATCCTATAAACATGTTCTCTTTTTTTTTGAAAATATAAAAGGCTTCAGAAAAGCAACACTGACACCCCACTGCCAATGCAGTGATAGAAGAACTGCTAATTTGTGCTTTTTGTAACAAAAGTTACACTAAATTCCCAGATCTGTGCAGATTTTTGCTTCAAGACAGAAAAATATCAATGTATAGTTTGCTGCAAATAAAGCATTAACAGTTTCTGTTGCTATGGGTTGAGGTCCTTGCTTTAACTTCTTGCTAGTACTGTCCTCGGAAAGAGTTAAGACTGTTGTTTTTTGCAAGTCTAAAACTCACAGACACACTTCCTCACATGGAACTGGACTCAGTTCGATTTTTACCTGCTCTGTTGATTTGCACCAGCTATACAAGAGTTTGTACTGGGTCTTGATGGAGAGAGCTCCTCTAGTTATAAATATCAATGAGCCAGTTCTTGCACCAGATATGCAAAGCAGACTGGATAAAACTAGTCCTCTATATTAGCTAGCTTAAAATGCCATTTGTACAGGAAATCCATCTATGATGTGAGATCGTTATAAGAGACTGTGCTATTCCTACATAGCCTTCTTGCAAGCCATGTCATCAGAGAGGACAGATTGAAGCATGATGCAAGTGCCACAGTTTCACTTCGTACTCATGCTTGTTGCACAAGCACTTCTCTGTAAAACTTCTCCTACTCCTCCATCTGTAATAATTAAATGATTTTAAACTACTTAGATTAAGGAAAAAGTAGAAATAGAGTGGAAGCCTCTGCAAAAAAGTATTTTGTGTGATTGTTAATTGATGTTTTTAAGTGTTATCGATGGTTGTAGCTATTATTTTTGTTGTATTTGCAAAGTTCACCTTTGGGTTGTGCCTAATGGAAAGGATCTAGAAGTGAATTCTAAGGTGGCGTGGCTGAGTGTTAGCTGGAAGGTGAAACATGTTTCGTTAGTGTTAGTCTTGGAAACTGCATGTTAATCAAAATTAAGCAAATTGTGTTATGATGCAAAGAGTTGGGACAGCATGATCGACTTGAGATCCCTTTTAGTTCACCAGCATCTATCATATTAATGTATCTCCCAGCTGCAAGCTCAAACTTGCTCTTGTGGACATCAAAGACAAACCCAATCTTTCTTGGGAAAAGGTCAGGAGCGTGATGGTATGAACAAGACCGGAATCTTCCTCCCAGCATGTGCGAAGTATGAGACAAGGAAAGAAGTTGTCTCAGGTTTCTTCAGTCTGAGCTAACACTTTCAGATATTTGTTTGGAGAAGTCAGAATTATTTTGTTTAATGTTGTCTGTAAACCTCTGCCAGCTCCGGGGAGTGCAGCATTCAATCTTCTGCCATTTGTGTTTGTCAAGCTTTGCCATAGCATTGTATATTTTTAATGCATGGTGTGAGCAATGAGCTTGGTCTGACCTTTTCATCTTTGTTGCTGTGATCTTAAGGTCTTTTAGGCTGCTGAGCCAAACTAGGCTTTTGTGCTGTGGAAACTGAAGAAAACTAAGCTTCCCTAATGTCTCCCACAATCAAATGTTTCTGCTTTTAGTCTAGAGGCTTTAGTCTATGGAATAAAGTGGAATGTTTGGAGCTGGGATCCTTGGCATCTATTTTTTGCTTTGACTTGGGTTTTCTGTCAGACTGTGATCAAGTCACTTTACTCTTCCAGCCTGTCTCCGTTTCCCTGTTTTTAATGTGAGGATTTGTTTGTTCTTCGCAACTACTGTTTTATATTTGAAGAGGTTCCTATGGGGAGAATAATGTCTTGACCTGCTGTTGGCCCCAGAGTAAAGTCGTTCTGTAGATAATTCCCTTTCCCCACTCAAATTCTTCCTCCCCCAGTCCTGGTGCTGTGTTCAGAGAAATGACTGAAGGGAATTAATAAAAACAGTCAGGAGCCCTGAAAAATTAGGAATTGTTGGTTGTTTTGATTGATTGATTTATATGCCCATGTTTAATGTTGGCCCTGCAGATGACTTAAAAATCAAAAAGAATATTCTCTAAGAATACATACCTGAATGTATGTAGATCTAAATATATCTGTTTTGCAGGAACTGTGAACTTATGAACAGAACAGCCATTAAGCAAGTTTCTAAAACACCTCCTACTTGCAATTTTAGAGTCACTACAAAGTAATGCTTGTCCTGATAAAGTACTCCAGCATGTTAAGAATTTAAATGTATAAGAAAGAATCATAACATTTTGACAGGCTCTAGGCCTTTGGTATTTTAGCTGCATGCTCTGTGAAACCTTTTACTGGCTAGCTTGCACAGTTTTTCGTGATAGAAAAGGTAGTTTGTCCAGGATCAGGGGAACACTAATGTTATTTGATTATAGTAGTTTTTTAAATGGTACAATTAATAAAATAATATCCTATTTTTTAACAGGAATCTGATTTTCTGTGACCCAAATATTTGGAAATAGTAAATGGAAATTATTTTATCATCATCATATGGAAACGAGTAGGACTATTTATAAAACTAGGATCATCTCCTCCATTTGGTGTAGCGTAAAAAAGGTCATTGCACTGTGTCCCCTTGCGAGACCTGCTAAGAGCTAGTGAATTTTAATTGTGGGCAAAGGGAATGTGTACAAATAACGCTTTTGCCAAATTATTTGGGAGATGAGTTCCAACAACTAAGCTGTGCATACAGAAGAGTAAATTACTGAACTGTAATGGAGGTGCATGTATGAAGAGTGAAAATTCAAGCAGTTGCCTGAAAAGGTAATGGAGTTGTGTGTTTGTATTAGAGATTAACTTGGTAGTGAAATGTTCAAATATATCTTTTGCTCTTGCCTCTTGTGATGATATGAGGGATCGCTGTGAGACTCCTCTAATTTTCCTCTGCAGTGTGAATCGCTACTTCCCACCTCATGGACCACTCAGGTCCAAGCCCAGTAGGCCTCTGATGCTGGGGTAGCAGAGCTCCGTGTGTCCATGAGTCACGAGGGTTATACCTGCACGCTGAGCCCCTGGAATATACGCCTTTTGTGTAGGAGGAGTTGGCAGAGTTGCTCAGCTCATTACCTTAGCTTCAGCTGCCGTGACTTGTATGGAGCATCTCGAGGAGCTTCTTTCTAGTCTTTTTTTTTTGTGCTGCTGGACATGCTGTCTCAACAATCTTTGAGACTCCCCCACCATGCACGCTGTGATCCCCTATGCCAGTCATCTGAGAGGTGCTGTGGGAAGCCTCTTGTTTCTTCAGTCTCTTCTCTGTCTTTCTGAGTTACTTCTCCAGCTTCACCCCCTTCATGGGAAAGATTCAGAGCCCACATAACACTTCAAAGTGAGGAAAGAAGCTAATCTTCCTCAGCCCTGTAGGAATCAGGATAATATGTAGCACATACACTTCAAGGCAGGTAACTAGTAGACGCTGAAAACAGAAGAGACCTTGATAAATCTCTTGAATTTATGTTGGAGAGAAAAATGAGCCTGCTAAAAGTAACAAGATTACTTGCTGTGCTTGGGCTGTGCTTGTGTAACTCCGTGCTCCTAGCAATGGTGCAGTCTACAACTGAATGTTTAAGTTGCTGATGAGAATGCAGCAAGGAAGTGCACCATCATGAGAGGGCCTGGGGCAGATGATATAACCATTAGGGAAAACGATATTGTGGTTGTGTCAACCAGATGCAGGGCTGCGGTGGTGTATGGAGCTGTTAGATTTCATGATAATAGAGGTCGTGTCATCCTGTACTAATTTTGATGCTATATTTCAACAAGTGGGAAGTAGTGACATAAAACATTCAGCCAAATTTTAACGGCTTTTTAATCAAAAGATGGATCTCAGTGTAGCAGTTTTATAGAAACTGTACATGTATACAGTAGTTTCAAGCTGAATGACATATGCTTGATCGTTTGATCTAAACTATGGAAGGGTACAAAACTGTCAGCAGGAGCACTCTATGGCCTCTGTATATCAGTTTAAGAGAATCTCCATTCCTCATTTCCTAACTGCTATGTTGATAGAATACCAAGTTTTAGTGCTTTGTTGTGGTTTCTTTTTGAAGATGTGACATGACTTATAATCATTAATCAACAATTTGTAATCCAAAAGCCCTTCAGGTACATGTGCTAGGAATCACTCATCTATATAATCAGGCATGATAACAGGAATGCTTGCAGTCATAGCTGGGTGCTCAGGAGTTACCACCTTCCTGCTGCTAAATAACTTAACCTCTGCTGAGATAGTGTGAGACTCAGTACGTGTGTTGCCCTTCCCAGTACAAAATAAAATGGGTTTGCATAGATCACCGCTGCCCACACTAATTTATTCCTCTTTTTCTTTGTACTGCGATAAATTGAGAGCGTGCAAGGGTCAGTCGCCGTGTTTCCGTGGATGGGGCATAGCTGTAGAGCACTGTAACAAGATTGCATTTGGTCATCTCTTCATACCCTAAAAATGTTTTAAAATAAAATAAACTAACTCATATTTCACTGTGGCTGAATATAGAAACTATGTTCTAATATAGATTGGAATTTAGCCTTTTGTTTATGCCATAAAAGTACCATTAAGTGACCTAGTTATTTAATGGCAGTAATTCTTTTCCTGCCCACCCTCCATCCTGTGCAGAATAAAAACGATTTAACTACATTTTAACTGTAGTCCTGCAGATCAATGGCTTACATCAGAAACACAAGACACGATCTGGCTCGAGTTACATGGTGCAGCTCTATTCTGTACTCCAGTTGTTGCTAGATATGCTCTATACTAACTTGATCTTTCAGATTACATTGTGAAAATGAATTCAAGGGTCAGATACAGCATTTGTCCCTGGGCACCATAACCAGGCAAATTCTGTTTGATGCTGTTCTTAACATACTGGCTTTTCCTTAAATCAAGGACAAACAGAGGCTGAGAAAAAAATAAAATGAAATCTTCATTACTCAGCCACATTCAGTCTCACGTCTTGTGAAGTTTTATAATACCAGCTGGGGACCTCTCTTGTGGTGGGACTCGGAGGGGTTGGAATGATTCAGGTGGATGGGACCACATCATCATGGAGGAACTCTGGTTTGCAGCATTGTGTGAAACCCAGGGCTCCAGTTCGTAGCTTGAACCATTTAAGAGTGGCCCTAGATGGAGGTGTTACACAGAAGGAGAGGCCCGGAAAAGAGAGTGGAGAATGATTTCTGAGTCTGATGCAGAAGTTTTAGTTTCAGTTCCAGCTGGATTTCCTCTGGATTTACGGCAGGATGTTTGAAAAAGTGGCTCCTTGTTAATCTCAGGCAGCCTCTGTGATTGATGACTCCCCTTAATCGTAAAAAGAGCATAGTGTGTTTCTGCTTAATTTGTGTGTATATCCTGCTTTATTATTGTAATAATGATTTATTGTCTTAAATGATGCAAGTTTTATAATCCATTAGCTTTTTTGAAGGTTGAAGCTGGGTGCTCTTGCATGTGAATGAACTTCTTCCCACTGACAGTCTGCTCCTAAATGGTTAGATTCAAACCCAAACATAACATGATAATAAAAACACAGTGTGTGGCATATGGTATCTTAAGTTAGTGAAAAAGGCAAGCTTGAGTTTGAGCAGATTTTGTATTGCCTGGGCGAAATTAATGTGGTTTGGATTCTGCTTGTCTTCTCATAAATAGCAATATACAATAAATAAATAAAGGAGTGCTCAGAGAAGGACAACATGAGTGGTCATAATGCTCTACAGAAAGGTGGGTGAAGGAAAGGAGAAATGCCCAGAGCTTCCCTAGAGGAAGGTCTTGTTTGTACTAATTTCTCCTCTCCTCAAATTTCCTACTGCAGCACTAGTCTCACAGGCAAGCTGTAGTCTACAAAAGACTCCTGCAAGAGATGGTACTTAAGCAGGTAAGCATCATCTCTTCAAAGGAAGGATAGAAGAGGCTCAAGTATGGCTATCCCACTATTAACATTGCAGAACTTTGTTAGGAAAAAGCCCCAAGCAGACACTAAGCAGCCATGATTCCCTGGGAGTAATCTGAGCTGTTTTGATACCTGGCAGGGGAGCTGTTGTTGCAGCCTCACGCGCGGGTATGTAATGGAATAGTATGAGCTCATGTAAGCCCAACAGCACGAAGAAGTTCCAGAGCGTGAAATCTCCAGCCAGCTGTTCCCAAATCGTTCCTGCTGGTGCCTGTTTCCGCTGGTGGACACTCCGCAGCCGAGCGCGGCATCCCGAACACCAGCACAAACAATCGAGCCCCTGTCGGGCCCGCGACCCTGCCCGAGGTTGTGACCCCGGGCTTGGGGGCCGCCGGGTTAGCCTGTCAGATAGCCCTGCGCGGGAAGTGCTGCTCTGCCCCATCCCGGCCAGCGCCACCACAACAAATGCCTTTATATCCTAGGGTAATTTGTAGGCCCCTGCCGCCACTGCTTGGAAAGTGGAGCCTATTAGATCTGACATGTCGCTTTGGTGCATCAGGGACATCTCGGGGAGCAAAAGGTCATGGTCCTCCCACGCTGCTTCAGCCTTTCTTCACGGAGTCCCCTCTTTGTCTGTCCACGCCGCCCGTTGGCTGCCATCGACGCGGTGCCCATGCGGCGCGGCCACCGTGCTGAGGGCACCCCCGCTGCCACCAGCACCTCTGCCCTCTGCCTCGCGGCCTCTCGTAAGCCCCCCTTCCCAAAACCGCTCGCCCTGAACGCTCCTTGCCTCCATTCAGGGATGGAGGACCATGGCTTGCTCTGCTCGAGCGATTGAAAGTTCTGTTTGAAGCAGTTAGAATCATATAGGGCAGTGTTTGTGGAGGTGGGCTAGATCTGTTCCTCAGTTTTATAAAGTTGTAATTCTGTACATATAGATGTGAACACGACGTTAACAGATGTGCAGTGCCGATGGAGAAGTAAATACAAAGGGGCATCGTGGCTGTTGCTGCAGTCGGTGAAACTATAGTCTTTGAAGCCAGATAGAACCGTGCAAGTGGCCTTTATCATGTAAAATGCAACGTTGTAATGTCATAATTAAACATGTTTTTTGTGCTTTGTCCTACAGCAATGTTAAATTGAATTTGGAAATCAAAATATCCAAAACAGAAGCAGTTTTCAAAATCTGTTTTTGAAAAGTGCTTGCTACTAGCAAGATATTTAAATATCAAATAATAACATATTTTAATGGCTAACTTGATAGTCTAAGGCCAGTGAGTTCGTAGTTTACAGTCATGGCTGGTGAACGTAGGACTGTAGCATCACGGTGCAAATCTGGCAACGGGAGGAGCCTAACTGAAGAGGATCATTCATTTTACTTTTTTTTTTTTTTTTTGTGAATGCATCCTGGAAAATGTCAATAAAGGCAGGAAGGAGATATAGCGCAGAAAAAAAGTGACAATTACTTATTGTTTGGATGAAATGCATTAAAATTAACTTGCAAACAAATGTGATTTTAAGAGCCCTTTATTAGAGTCCTTTGCTTAGAGACGTTGCTGGATTTGTATTTTTCAGGAAAAAAAGGAAACAAGTTTTGGTGGGTGTAATCCCTCATGCTGCTCAAGGAAATGATCCGAAAGTCTTACAGGGTGGTTACTGCACTCACTCCTCCTGAGTGATTTTTTTTTAATCTTTTATATGTCATAAAATGGAGCACAGAGTCACCGGCATCTGTCCAGGTTGGATAATGTGCACAATAGAGCCATATCCCAATCATAGCATCTCTCAGGTAATCAGGTTAACATCTCTCAAACTCAATTTATCCTTTTGATACTATGTCTTTTGCATGCTGTATTTCGCATATCACATTCTGTTGCAGCTTTGTGGCCTTTTAGTAATTTCCCTGAAATCTATATGTAGTATGTCTGCCCTTTTTGGAGCAGTTCTTGGGACATGCATCAATTAAATTTTTTTCTGGCGCTCTCCTAATGGCATAGTTTCCCTGGAGTCAAAAAGTGCTCCAAAAGCTGAGATCATTTGTTTAATTTAAAAGCAAAAGGTTATGGAACAACAATTTCAAGCTTCCACAGCCAAGCCCCTGTAGCTTTGAAGAAAAAAATAATAAATTTAATGTTGTGAATGCAAAATAAATTCTTGTGTTCCTGTTAAAATAATATTTGATTTCATTTTTTTTGCTTTGTTAATTATCTTTTAATTTCTTTTTTACATACTAGGTTTCCAACTTTTTACCAGATCTTTTGGTTACTGGTTTTGCTTAGCAGATTGATTTTGTGAGCTGGGTCTGAAGAACTGCAAATGCTGCAGGGTGGTTCTTGATTAAAGTTCTTGATAATCACTATGAATTCAGAATTATATTTTAAATGGTTGAAGGTTCTGTCTGTAGGATACTCTGGAAGTATATACTGGGAACATATATAAAGGAGCTTGCTGTTTTCTCAAGTACAGGGGGATAGAGATAGGTAAGTTTCCATGCTCTACAAGACCTCTCCAGTTAGACTTGTTCAGTAACTAAGTTATCCTTTAGACTGAGTCTACGTTAGTGTTTTCATTCAGATCAGTAATGTGGTTTTGGAGAAAATCCTCAGTTGTCTTCACTTACAGATTGCTTGTTCATTGCATTATATAGAGTGTTTTCAGTGTGTACCACTAGCAGTCTTTTATATGAAGGTAAACAGAAGCTCCTCTCAGCTCTAGTTGTGGTGGGGATGTTATTGCCAGGGAACCAGACCGATTCTGCTCTGAAGCAGAACAGCACGCGCACGTACAGTGCAGCACAGGGGGGTGTTCCCACCAACTGCCTTGGGCTGCTGATCCTTCCTGTTGTGCCACATACTCGCTTATGCAGGCTTGCTTATTAAACAAACGTGAAACACTTTTCCAAGGGCAGTGGTGTGTACGATAAGTAAGGCACTGCAGACCACTTTGAGAGATGGGAAGGAAGGATTCGCAGTAAGCTGAAACATGCACTGCCTGCCTGGGAGCTTGCAGCTACGAAGCTCAGGTAGTGCTTGAAGAGGTGAAATGACGAGATGAATCCTAAGCTGCCGTGTCTTTCGCTTTACTATTGCTTATGTTATTAAATATGACATTGTGCCTGCCCTTGGCCTATAGTCACATCTCTCAGCTGCAGTGAACACGTGCCCTGAGTATTGAATTTTCGGGCCCAATCCTCAACATCTATTGCTGAATGATCTTTCAGAAAGCCCACCCGGTTTCCTTTTATCTCTCTGTTCCCTCTGGCTTCTAAACTTTAAACTGATAAGGTAGATGCTTTTTTTTATGAGCTGAAACAGTGGCTGTCATGTTTAAGAGTTAATTAACATTTTTAATTTGCTGTTAGAAAACTGCTACCTGTTGAAAGATAAATGACTAAAAAGACAGGCCTGAAAAAATTTTGATCTAAATTAGAAGTCAGTAAACCTGCTCCTGTTAGAGTTCAGTGAGAATGAAAACAAGGGGAAATTTAGGATAAAAGTCAGTGCTTTCAAACTATGCAGGGCCCTTCAGTGGCCTGATCTGAATCTCAGGAGGAAGAGGTCTCCGTGGATTCAGGACCTCATGATCTTCAGAGTCCCTAGTTTGCTTTATTGACTGTTCAACCGAGATAACAAACTAGCTCTGTCTTTGCTCAAGTCCTTTTCCTCTGGGTTAGCATGAGGCAACTGCAAACAGCATGAGGCCAGTGTTGCAAGTGCCGTATATTTCTGGAGGTTGCACTGTATATTTCTGGAGATTGCTGTCTCGGCTCATGGTCAACAGCTGCCCAGCTCTCGCTTTCCTGAGGGTGCATCCTCTTGTTAGTCACAACTGTGACAACTGGTGTTACGGACCTGTGTGCTGGCATGAAATGAGGTAGCTGGATCCAGAGGGCTCCAGCAGCAGTTGGGTCCCAAAGGCAGAGATGTCAGCGCAGGCTAATGATGCTACAATTTACGATCCTGTCTGCTATTTATAAGGAGATGTCTTTTGTCTAGATGGGAAAATCCTATGGGTGAGAGGAGGAACTATCACTTCTGTGCCATTCTGTCAGCATAAAGGGGTTAGAAAGCTTACTTTGATAAGCTAATTGTGGCCTATCCCACTGGCCTATCTTGGGGATGTCTTTCCTAAATGCTAAAAGAGGTATTTGGGTCTGGGGGGTGAATAGTCATCTTGAGCAAGGCCAATGGCAAACAGCAGGGCAGCCCATGCGACTTTTAGAACAACTGTGAGACTGCTACAACTTCAGCCTAGGATTTTGTTGTTGTTGCTTTGTATCATATCTGAGGTGGCAGAAATTCACCTATATTTTGATGTTGCAGAGTATGAAATCAGATGAATTTTAAACAAATACACACATGCAACTGACAGCTATACAGCTCTTGATTTTCAGCAGACTTTAACATGATAAAATATTTCCTCCTTGCTTGGGCTGGATTTTTTTAATTGCAGTTTCAATGAAAATAAGTTTTTCATCAAAAGTGACATGTTTTGTAGAGATGTGTTTGGTCTGATAAAATAAATATCTTCAAGATGAGAGAGGAAACTGGGCTGAGGCACTTGATTGGAAAGACAATCCAGGAAAAATAACTTCGGGATTATTTTCTGAATGTTTCTTTTTCTCTCCCTTTCTTCCCTCCCACCCAAAAGCATCCCTCCCACGCAAGGTCATGCTTTTGCTGCAACCTTGAAGAACCACAATGAAAATAAAGTTGTTTTCCAGCCAGCTCTACTTTTTAGCTCTGCATGAAATTGTGGTGCTTGTCTTGTAGTTTATATGGCTACCTGTGGTAGTAGGGAACAATATTCTATTTTTTGATTAGCAATTGCCTGCCTGTGGTAAGTAATCACCAAACTTCAGCAATTTAATTGCTATTAATGTGTTACTGCTTCAAACTTAATAGCTCTTTCTAGTTATGATAAAGTTGGCTTGAACCTGCAAACTTTTTTAAACTGAATTTGTTGCTTCCACTTTGCTGTGTGGTTTCCTTCTTTGGCACCTTCATAATGTTGTGGTCCTGACTACTGATAAGATCGCATGTCCTATTTACACTTTGTTGGAAAAGATTGCGTCACTCTGTGGGGCTTTCTCTGTTCTTGCCCACAGGGTTGGCTTCCTGTGGGCCCTCAAGCTCTGTGGGGCTTTCTCCGTTCTTGCCCACAGGGTTGGCTTCCTGTGATCACCCGGCTGCTTATTTTGAATGCTAAAAAGAGCTTGCTGCTTTGATACTCTTCTTTGTCTTAAACTTTAAATCTGTACCTTCTGTCTTTTTAATGCTCCTCCTGATTGCTGCCTGTTGTGGAATGAGCACAATGGCGCTCAAAGGATTTAGATGGTTCCCTCATTGCTGTTGTAGGTGGTTAAATTCAGAAGAAAGCCGCTTGTTTGTCTCCTTTGCTGCTCCTGTTGCCTTTCCAGTCTTCAAGGTCACAATTTCATACTGATTGATTTACTGAGGCAACTGTGCATTTGTTGACATTCCGATGTAAATGATGCAAATACAAGGCCTAGAGATGCTAACACAAGTCAGTAAAAAGAGACAGCAGGTCCCAAAGGAGAAATCCTTTTACCTCTTAGTTTTCTGGAGTCTTGTAGTGCCCTGATCTGTTGTGTTCCCTAGGAACTCCTCAGGCCTGGGGCATTTACCTTTCCTTTCTTAGCTTTTATACAGGCTTGAGCTTCTAGTTACTGTTCAGCTAATAAACCAAACGATGATAGCCATGGTCATCTAGCATGTTTGTCTTTTTTTGAGTCACTTGACTGTCTAATGGGAACAAAGTAAACATTAATGCAACATTCTTCCTCTGCTCTATTTCCGATTATATTCTTAGAGGTGTCTTACAGTGGCAGATTTGGGAATCCAAATGGTTATACCAGAACAAATCCAGCAAACAAAGCTTAAAATGTTTATCTGAATCTTTAATACATTGGTCACTAGGCCTATTGATCGCTGAAACTGCCTATGCCGTGCTTTCCTGCTATCTGCCATCTCCAAAGTCCTTGCAAAAGAAAGAAGTAAAACAGTTGTATCAGATGTTTACTTGGAGGACTCTCAGTCGGCTTCCTGTTTGATGGAACTACAGAGCTGATCATTATACAAAGTAGTGTGGTTCACTGTTTATCCTCAAAATTTGAGCAGAGAGATATTAAACACTGCTCAGCTGCTCTGGACCCAGACCGTGTGTTTGAAAGAAACTGATGATTTTGGTTTCCTCAGGTTCTGGAGCCTTGAGATGGCTTGAAAGCATAAGCTTTATGGTTTGTTTCAGTTTTGGATTGTATTTTCTTTTACAAAATAAGGCCTTTAAAAATCAGACCCTTCACTGTAGGCTACTTGATTAAATTGATGAACTGAAGAATGCTTTCCTGTACCACTCTTATTCTTTTGAGGAGAACTTTACATTCTTTTCCTCTTTGTTCTAGGACAACGGTTATATCACTTTCAAGTTCTTCTGCATTTACTTCTGCATTTGTCCATCTTCCTGTTTTTTTCTTCTCCATCAGGGCAACCACAGATTTCCCAGATAGGTTGTGCAGTCTCCTCCTTGGGAAGTGTTCAAAGTCTGACTAGAACCTTAAGCAACTGGTTTGACCCTAGTTGTCCCTGCTTTCAGCAGAAGGTTGAATTAGAGACCTCCTGACATCACTCTCAGCTTGAATTTATCCTCTGATACTACTTCCTTTTTCTGTATTTTGTCCTTTCTTACCATCTTTTTCTAGGTATTTTGTTCTGTGTTATGCACACATTTATTACACCTAGCTGTTAACCTACACACGAGGTTGTACATTTTGATGAATCTCTCATACAAATGTTTTATATTAACAGTGGGCTGTTATGAAAGACAGATTTTATTCTCTTAATCTGCAATTCCTTAATTATAACTTCACCTTCCTTATTGCTGTTAAATGTACAGATGGTTTGGGGAAGATTATCTTTTCTGTCAACTCAGATTAGTAAATGCTTGATACATTTTAAGAAGGAACAATCTTATTTGAAGGCTGAAGGAGAATAATATTTTTCTTCTGGAGCCTTCTGGCTGCTATGAGATTGTTGTGAACAGAATTGAAGCTCAGCTTTTTCCCAAAATTCAGACTCCATAGATACTAATAACACTGTTCCTCTTGAAATGAGCAATTGCTTTTTAATAGAAAAAATACTTATATTGGTATGCCTCAATTGGTAATTAATGGCACACATACAGTTCTAAGACTTCCCAAAGTTTTGGCCTAATAGGAGCACCAGACTGCCAGATGTCTTGCAGTATTCATCCCTTCATAACTCACAGACCAGTTTTCTCCTCTCATATTAATCCCAGGATAACATTAAACTACCAGGAAGTCATAGCCCTCAAATGTTGACATTTCTTGCAAAAGTAACTGGGTGTGATGTCAATTACGATTTTACTGTAACTAACCAGATGTAATCAAGGTGTATATCAATAAAAGTGTTTTAAATTCCACCTCATGGTCAACATTAGCATTTTGCTAACACCTAATATAGGCTAGATGAAAAGTATTTGATGGTTTCAAAGTATTGGCACAAACAAGTGTGCCCCCTACTTGCATCTGGAGTTTAGAAAATATTTGTTTAAAAAAAGAAAGGCAGTGCTTCATAGATTTTAGCATTACTGTAAGGTGCCAAGCTGCGAGCTATGCAAACTGTAGTCTTTTTCCTCTTGTTCATGGACCATCCAACACAAGTGGTAGTAGCACAAGCTGCTCTACTGGCTTATCATTTGTTTTGGAGATTCCACTTCCAAAACCAATTGGAATATACCTTCAGGCTGCCATTTAGTCTTTTACTGAATTCCTAAAGCTGTTGTGAAGGTCATTAGTGATGTAAACTTGTAAATACCTCTTACATACTGCGCTGAGTTGGCAAATCTGTTTTGCGTCGGATGTTAAACAACTGTCTGATGGGAGTGACAATTTGGCTACTACTGGCCTGTACTGGATCCAAAGCAATGACCTAAAGGTGAAACATGCTTTCTCCAAGAACCAGTCTCTTGACTGGGACCAGAGTCCAACTAGAGATCCAGCAGTGAGAATTCTGTATCTTATTGCATGTTTTATGAGCCAAAAACTGAGTCAGACTCTTAAGTAATGTCAGTCTAAAGACTTTGTTTTTTTTTTCTCATCTTTTAATGCATGTGCACAAAACATGCCTGAAAAGTAGCAGCCCAAAAATGGCGGATAGGTCTAATTTTCTCTCTGCCTTTTACGGAACTTGCAGGTTTGCTGTGGTTCTAGACTTAAGACCCTGCATGAAATATATGTTTGTGTGGGGGTTTATGCTAAGCTTTTTTGTTACTTACTTTTAGTTATATTTGGCTTTTGGCTTTTGCGGACAGCTGTCTGATGGCTCATAGGTGTATGTAGTAAGACTTTAAATTGTGTTACACTTCCCAAGACTGTGGTTTAGTTTCCAAAATATGCTCCTTTCCCCCACAAAAACTAATCCAAATCTATACTGAAAATGACTGCAAATGCTTTTATTTTTTTTTAAAGGCTTATGAAATGGTGTGTATATTGCCTGAAGTATTAGAATTATTTTAAGTATTTAAAAATAATTTTTAAGAGTCTGCCAATCAGGTAGAAGAAAGATAGGATGTTAGAATGAAAGGGTACCTTCTAAATGTGAACAGCATTTAGTACCTTTTGTTTTTTTTTGAAGATTCATTTTCATTTGTGAATTTAATGCCACTGAATGGTGCCAGATCAACTCTGTTTATGTGATGGTTTCCCAGGCAATTCCCAATATGGACAGTGGTAGTGAAGGCTTCCTTCTGCTTGACTCGGCAGCATACTTGCACACAATTTTTATGGGACATATTCATGGCTTAAGAGGCTATTCCATTTATCTCCCGGTCTGTTTTTTAGCTCCCTTTTAAAGATTGCCGTACTTCTGTGCAGCCCTACGACAGCCAAATAAAGGCAACGTAAGTGAGAAGCAGGAAGGCAAGCTTGTGCATCCAACGTGTAAGACAGTGTCTTAAAGAGCGATTCGGAGATTGTTCTGTAGTGGGAAGGCAGTTGGAACTTCCTCAGCAGAAGCTGTCATTGCTAATCAGCTCTGGTGGAGAGCCTCTTAGTGTGACTGGATATGATTTAGCAGCGGATTGCCAAATGGAAATAAGGAATGCTGTTGATTATTGTACCCAAGACTGGTTAGCTTCTGTTGGAATTTGTGTTCATTGGATCCTCAGATTTATCAGACAAATATATGAAAATACGGGGAATAAGAGTTCAGAAGAGGTCCACAAGAAATGATGTGTGCTGTAGAAAGGCATCTCAGTGTGAGGCTTTAGGAGTTCAATGTATTCAATTTGCTGAGAATATGAAAACATACAGGAATTGGTACATGGCAAGTCAGTCCTTTTCAGTTGTGCAGGGAAAGGTATAAGAATGTTCAGTGAGTTGCAGAAGAAGTGTTAAGAATCAGCCTCAAGAGATGTAGTTTCTTAGCAGTATAGGTGATTGCTTGAAATGTTTAAGACCACTCAAAGTATTTGTATAGAAACAATCTGTAACCCAAATTCTTTGGGTGCCAGAGACAAGACAGGAGTAAAAGCTGTAGCTAAAGTTTGCTAGAGGCCAGGGCAGATGCTCACAGGAAATTTTTGCTGTATGTACTATGAAGCTGTGACAGTTTTGCAGTAAGGGAAACTGAAACTGGAAAATGAAAAACCAAGTAAAAGGAGAAAATAACCTTTTCTGGGGTCCTTCAGAAAGAAGCAGTTGTCTGTCCTGCAAATGGCACCATCTTGCTACCTCTAAATATAGGGCAAGAGACTCTGAAAACAGCGGCTGTCGCTTGTGCCTCCCCATAAGTTGGCATTTCATTTTTGGATTTTCTGTCATCTGTCAAAACTCACTTGTGCAACTCATTTCCTCTAGAAATAACTGTCTCTCCAAAGAAGAGCTCATGGTTGAGTCGTGGTTTAAACTTCCCTTTGACTGAGCTCCAACTTAAAGGATGATAGATCTCTCTTCTCTTTTGGCTTACTGCTCTCCCGCCTCATCTTTGTGGTCTTTTGTTGTGCTGTCGGAGAGAGAGTCTATTTAGAGACCAACAGAAATAGACACTTGGGAGAGATAAGGGAGCCTGTGCCACGTGTTAGGAGGTGGAAGAAGTCTCAAGATACATTGTATGATTGGCTGTCGGATGAGCAGATTATACTAGCAGTCATGTGCTGAGGTGGGATGCAAGGAAAAGGTGGATTAATGGAAAAAGCAAAGTTATGCAGAATTTGAAACTTGGCGTGAAGGAGCTTGCGCTGGATTCAGTAGTGAAAGATGCTGAATTGCAAGGGGGTGGTGTGAGCAATGAGCAAGGAAATTTGTTTCAGCAGTGAAATATTACATTAGCAGGAGAGTGCAATGGTGGTACTTTGGAGAAGAGAAGGGAGAACATTTTATTGTAAAAACAAATTAAATCACTTTTTTTTTGCACCTTAGACATTGAGAACCAGAATCCTGGATCTAGAGAAATAAGGGTGATGATAGTATTTAGCTCTTGTGGCCCTTCTTAGCATCACCTGTCTTTACTGATCCTTTGCCAGATGATATTCCAGCAGATAAATGTGTGATTTTCAGTGGACAAATTTGGACCAGGCAGACATTTATTATGGCCAAAGGTTGAGTTGATATTAAAAAGAAATAGAAACTCTCTCTTGATACAGCAACCTTCTGATAACAGTTGGAAAACAACTAGTTCTTCCTACCACTTGATCTGCTCCCTTCAGACTATGTCTGAGGGAAGGACTTGCTTTGCTGTTGTGAGTGGGTGAATCTGCCCAGGTGGCAGATTCAGATACAAAATCCTTTGCAATCGTTTTTTCTGATACAAGTTCAGAAAACACCTGCCAGGACATTCCATGATTCAGGGTTTCCTCTTTTTTCCCTCTGCATTTTGGTCGTGCTAGATGCGTTCCTTCAAACAGAAGAGTAACTCCAGGTAGTAGTTTCATCATCAACAAGAAATTAAAAGGAAGTGAAGAACTGCGTGTCCACTGTGGCAAATTTCTGTCTGCTCCTGAATGATTAGTGAAAAAAAAATTACGGAAATTGTCTAGAAAATTAAAGCAACCTCCCCACCAGCATTTGTAAACTTAGCTGTTTTACTTGGTTGCTTTGGCTGGTCTAGGAATGAGTGTTTTGAATTTCATTTCCGTACTTGCCTGAGTCAGGTTCCTTCAAAAGACAGAGAGTATCAAATTGTAACCCACAGTTTCCTTTCAAAAGACTTGCTCTCCTGGAGAGGAATATCTGAAACAGCTGGAACTTCCATATTCCACATATCTCTTATACAAAAACGAGGGAGGATTCAGTGTATAATAAAAGATATATGTGTCTGTGTATGTGTATATGTCTAGCTGGATTTATTGATAACCACAAAAGCCTTTTAAAATTGGTGTATCAGGGCAGCTCAGATGACTGTATGATCGTTCCCTCTTTTATTTTTTCTGGAGTTGTTTTGATTTTCAGATCCTTTTTTCATCTATTAGTGAAATACTTATTTTTGAGAAATCACAGACTAGACTTGGGATAACTGTTTTGGAATATTTTTGTTTTAAAATAATGCTAGTCTTTAGAGCAAAAAGGTGAATACCTGTAATTTTAGGGTGCTTGTTTAGGGTAGGATTTGAAGCTAGGATTAATCCTAGTCACAACAGAATAAGAGTTTGTTTAGGGTAGGATTTGAAGCTGAAGGCATTAATCCTAGTCACAACAGAATAAGA